>NMRB01003855.1:0-50968 GCA_002633025.1 Notospermus geniculatus | reverse complement strand
CATGTTTATGCAAGATATGAAGTTGCTCGGTGAAATAATGACACACTGTGGCAGGTTCGTCACTTTTGTCGAACTTTGACCTCTGTGACCTTCAAAAGTACGTCAAACCAAAAACCCGTTATATATGTTATGTATCCTTGTTAGCTACACCTATGATAAAAATTTGGAGATGTTCTAGTCATTAGTTCAGGAGTTATTGCACTTTTTGTGTTTTTGGTTTCCGCCACCTGGTGGCCAAACTGAGAGTCGAAGCGGACCGAAACTTGGTGTCGTGGGTCATCTGACCTAGGGGTATATATGTACCAAGTTTCAGATCAATAGCTCCAGCGGTTACGAAACGTGCCCTGCTAACGGACAACGACGGACGACGACGACGACGACGGACGACGACGGACGACGGACGCTGCACCATCGTAATAGCTCACCACAGTGAGCTAAAAAGGCTCATCTGCGATTGGAAGAACCGTATAACCGTGTATCTTTTCATTCTGTTACGTTACGTTACGTTACGGGAAATACCAATACCCTCTTGGGTATTGGTATTTTGCGTAACACAACGTAACAATTGTTTTTTGGGCTATTATAACTATCAATGTACAATCAAACCGATCGCACCGATCAGTTGAATATGTAGGGTTGACATCAAAGGAAGTTGAGGATGAAAGTACCGGTATCCCTTGAGGTTAACCCCCAAATCCTAGAAAAAGCAGGAACGACTCGGTCTGGGGACTTTATTTTATTTTACTATTCTAATAAACCAGGACCGATCTGTGTTTTTTGGTAGTCTGATGAATGAATTGTTATGCAATCATGTTCTCAGAATTAAACCTAGAAGAGATTTTCTTGATATTACTGTCATATGTGGTGTTAGAAAATAAATTCGAACATATTGCGGTTGACAACCTAAGTAGTCAGTTCTTGATGCTGAGTCTGGATATTTAACGCTCATTTACGTATGCAGACTGTAGAGTGTATTCTTCTTTTTATGCAATATGGTAGTGGTGGCCGTGTTGATCGTCAACAATATCGAAAGGAGGATGGTAACACCGATTTCATTTCTAAGATCAACTTTTTAAATTTTACATGAAAGGTACGTGCTGACTCAAGCTTTCGACACTATACTGTGTCTTGCTGATGAGTGAGGGAATTAGAACGCAAGTATAAGTGTCAGATCAAAATCCCAGAATAAACAGCAAAAAAACAAATAATTAAGAAAACAGAGAAAGGGGTAAGCAAGCAGAGAGGAGGCAGACAAAGAGAATGGTAGAAAAAACACGAGCTGAGAAGCTAGTAAAAGAATGGCCTGGAACAAGGGCTCCGAGAAGGTGTGAGAATGATTAGGGCTTAGGTAAATACGGGCTAGTGAAAGAAAACGAAATAAAAACAGCTATGGGAAAAAGAAGTGTAAAATAAATAAAGATGGAAAATTGTTCTTCTCAGAGCCTTGTTCCAGGCCATTCTTTTACTGTTTTTTTTCTACCATTCTCTTTGTCTGCCTCCTCTCTGCTTGTCTACCCCTTAATTACTTGTTATGTTGTTGTTTATTCTGGGATTTTGATTGACTCTTATAAATACTTGTGTTCTAATATTTTCCGTCACTCCGGAGGAAGACATCCTGTCGAAAGCTAGAACAAAAGTTGGTCTTAGAAATCGGTGCTTTTTATGGACATTTTTCGCTGGGTGATACTGCGGTCAGCTTCCACGTGGATATTTTATGTTCAGACCAAGTGGTTAGCACTCATGGACTCAAAGAAGGAACACCTAAAAAAGGTATGTGTAGAATTAGCATAATATATCATTATGTAGGGTTTCTCAGAAATATTTATTTGACGACACCATTTTTTTGAGGTTTGGGGAAGGGGTGATGCAATTTACAAATTTCAAGAAAACAGGATTCGGAAACTTTTTTTGATACACTTGCCATCTAACATACATGTACACCAGATGTATTTTGCTCTGAAAAAACAATCCAAATTTCTTTGACAAAGGTGACATTTTCATGTCCTGGCTGAATATGGGCCCGGTGGGCGGGGGCGGGGGGCGTAATCGTTGGGAAAGTTGTGGAAAATATGGTAACATATTAAGATGAAATGATAATGAAATGGTAACTGATTGCACCAATGACCCATGGAGGTATAAAATAAGATTTATAAGATTTCTTATTTTCTTATAAGATTTCTTATTTTATATAAAATAAAATAATGGTATAAAATAAGGTATAAAATCTTATAAGAAAATAAGAAATCTTATAAATCTTATTTTATACCTCCATGGGTCATTGGTGCAATCAGTTATCATTTCATTATCATTTCATCTTAATACATGTATGTTACCATATTTTCCACAACTTTCCCAACGATTACGCCCCCCCCCCCCTCCCCCCCCCCCCCCCCCGCCCACCGGAATGACCTAAGGTTTTTCGTCTGGGTCGCAGTATTATTGTTGGTTGAGTCTTAGTTTTATATGTCTTAAGTTTTGTAGTTGTAGTTGGCGGTTTTCCACGTGACAGTTTTCTTGCAAAAGTTGGTTCACAATGGGCAATTCACCATTTTTTTGCTCCTCTTATACGCTGGGATGACACAAACAACTGCTCGCAGTTGAATTGCCCATTGAGCATTGAGCGCCAACTTGCGCAAGAAAACTTTCACGTGGAGAGCCGCCTTTGGTAGGCCTTAGTTTTATAGACACCCCAATATCAACAGTTACATTTTACCATAAAGACATCAAACCCTAATAAAGCAAGGTTTCACTCACACAGAAAAATATTCATCTCAGCTTGAGATAAAAATGTCTTGAACGCTTGTCCGTAAAAGAAGTTACTTTTGTATCTCAAGTTGAAATCTTTGAATCTCAGTACGAATAACTTATGTTTCATGTTGAGATAGGACTGTCTCAAGTCAAATCTGCCAGCTGAGATGACGGCCGTCTCGATATGAGTTAAGTGGTCTCTATTTGAGACTGAAATGTGTTCAGTTGAAACGAGGTTCATTTCGACTGTCCCCAGTCAAATATTCTGGATGATATTTTGTGCTCTTCTCTGGAGACAGATGAGATGACGTTCATTTTGATATGAACTTATGGATTGTTTGTATCAACCCGACAGTTGAGTTCTTTATCAACCCCAATTGTTGGATCTTTCAACCCAACTGTTGGGTTGTTTGTAACCAACCACATGGTTGCAACAACCCTTAGTAGAGTTATTTGGCCTTGATTGCTTAACTGTCGCAATGCAAAAAGACCGCAACTCTTAAAATTCAACTTAGCCAATAGGCCGAGAAGCTGTGTAGAGTTCAGTTTGATAGGCCTGAGACCAATGCACAGCACAGAATCTTTTGCATGGTATTGGTTGAGAGAAAACCGACGCTGTACAATTATTGTCTTTATAATTCTGAAAGGGAAACATTCACAACCTATAATTTGTATCTCAGATTTCAAACAATAGTTTATCAATATTCTTATGTGTTTGCTTTCGTAAGTCAGCGTTTCTGTAATATTTTTTTGCAAATTGCAACACTGTTATCTCGTCAGGCCCAACTGGTGGCCCGCACTGATCTAGTTTATTTGCGATGACCAATATCTCGATTCGATGTTATTGATATCTCAAGCGTGAGATACGTTGCGTATCGGGAGGCTTAACACGCTATTTGTCTCAGGTAGAGTCACAAATATATCAGGTTTTGCCACTAGACAGATGCTTTCTCGATTCGAGATATTATTATCTCAAATACAAGATATTTGTGTTTCAAAGGGCTTCAAGACAGCACTTATCTCAAGTGGAGATGAATATTTTTCTGTGTGCTTATGGTTTGTGATATTCTGAGAAAAACGTGATCCCCGAGATATTTTCAATGAAATTTCTTCCAGTTGTTTTGTACGATACTAGTAGTTGTGGGTCTTCTCCATGATGTGTGAAAATTATTCGGATTTCCATTCAGTAGTTGTTGTGAAATTGAACAATAGGGAGTTTTCGCGAAGCCCCCGAAACGCCAACACGGCGTCTATCCTTCTGTTCGTTGCTATCTTCGTGGCAATGGGCAGTGATTTGGCGTTGGCGTTGGCATATCAGGGCTTTGCAAAAACTCTACTTAGCAGACAGCACCCGTTCGTGCAATATTTCTCTCGGGAGATCATTCCCTATAATTGCCGTATGTGCATTCTAGTGCAACACGATCGCCTTTTTGGATAGTTGGTCGGGAATATGAAATATTTCAAAAACTGTAAATGGAGCCTCTTTTTGGCATTAAATAATATATCAATTAAATGGAAAGTACTTTCACAAAAAACGGATCGTCAGGCCCTGCAGGTGTCAGGCCTGTATGTTACACTAACTATGTGGGAAACTGATGTGTCGCATCCCAAGTCTGCAAAATAGTTTGCGAACTCAAATTTTGACAACTTGTTATAACTTAATTAACTCCATCGTAATTGGTCAAAATGAACAACTCTTTCACAGAACGGGAGCATAAAGGTTGTAGCTAAAATATTTTGTTCACATCAAGTTACTTTTTAGTTAGTTTTTGTCATGAATATGTTAGGACGCTTGTTTTCAAAGAGCGTCAATAAAGTCGGCATAGGTAGCCCCCCGCCTTAACATGGAAATTAAGGTGGTGATAAGAGCCATCTTGGTGAGAAAACCTGGAACTAATAGGACAAAAAACAGAGTGTGCTCAAGTGGGGTTTGATGTCTTTATGATTACAGACTCTGCATTTACATGTAGGAACTTTTCTATAAAATCTACTGTTATTTTCAACAGTGTAATGCTACTGGGTGGTATACGTAGTCACACCAGTTATAAAAGCCTGGACGCAGATTTTGCAAACTGGACGCTGGATTTTGCATCACTGGATTGCACTGGATTGTATGCAATGAAATATATTTTGGTTCTCTTTGCCGGTGTGTCGGGCTAAACACAACCACGTGTTATAGGCCTGTTGGTTCGAAATGTTTTAAGGAAAAGTCGTGAATCAATCATTAAAATATCAGAATATAAAAATATCACCCATTTGATATGTAGAAAATTTTCAAGTGCAAGACAACACCCCCAAATTATGCAAAATGAAGACAACGGAAATTCATTCACAAAAAAGTGTGAAAAAATGCATTGAAAATGCGCACCATTTTCGTGTTATTTGACATAAAAATGTTGCCAATGGCACTCTGCCCGCTTGGCTTGAAGCATGGTGGTGGGAATCATCAGCAACCTCATCACATGAGTACAAACATACCAAACTGCCACATAAATGTCTTGACTATGAACATACGAGGGTCGGATGAAAAGTTTTGAGCCTCACTCACGACGCCCCTTGGATAATACGATTCTATCCTAGTTATTTTTCAACATCACACTGTTCACATCTGCCAGTGGTGACAACAATCAGTCCAGGGCACGGTTGCACAAAACTCACGATAGCGCTACTTGGTGTTGGCGCTAACTTTATGTTAGATGACGTAAAAATCCCTTGTCTTTTTACGTCATTTAACATAGAGTTTAGCGCTAACACCAGCGCTAATATGAGTTTTGTGCAACCCAGCCCAGAAGCATAGCCACTGAAAAATCAGCGGCGCTGTCTCTCATACACAGAGCCAATCCGGCGGGGAATCACAATATTCAAAACTTCCAACGCGCCCTCACCAAATCAGCACATGCTTCATGTAGGCCTACAGCGGGACCCTGAAACCAAAACTTTCAACCCCCTTTGTAAAGCGTAAAAGTTTCTCCAAATCACTTGAATTTTTGCAAATGTTACTCTTTCTTATCAGAACTGGCAACGAAAATCGATCGGTAACTTTTCGTTTAATGCGCCATTAGCAGGCCTATGAAAAATTCAGGCCCCTGTTTCATAAACTGACTTTAAGCTAATGGTACCATTAAATTCAATGCATTTTCCATTTATTTAAAGGTACCATTAGCTTCAAGTCCTTTATGAAACAGGCCCCTGGTCATTTGTAACCTCAAATAATCGCAATACACTAGCGATCATGATTTTCAGTTTTTCTACTGATGTAAATACAAATATTCATGCAAATTGCTAGTTTTAGGTTTATTTAAGAGCTTAGACATCCTGAAATCACATGCTGCATCCAAGTTGCCCCGAGGGGTGCACAGAGGAATTTCTCAAAATTCATCATCTTCTAGTTATAATTGGATAATTAATCGCCGAAAATGGTGCAAAAATGATTTTTTTTTGTGATATCTGTGTGGAAAATCATTTACTTTGAAAATCCGTCTGTACAGCCCTCCTGATGAAAGGTTATCCGATTCAAAAAGAATTTTCGAAATACATGTACATGTATCTCAAAAGGTGTAGAAATTAGAGTAGTTTTAGTGAAGAAACCCTCTGACAACTCAGGTTGAGCTGCAACTTTTCCATTGTCACATCTTGCCCTGGCAAACCTGAACAATTGAAAAGTTGTGGCTCAACCTGACTTAAGGATAATCTTCATTTGGTGCATTACGACCCATACAGACTAATGTCCTGCGCTCCCTAATCCGGATTATACAGTAGTAATTAACCGGCCACACAATCAATCAGTCTCTAGTAAGCGTTTAATAAAAAATTTTGCAGTATAGGCCTACAGTTCATTATTATGTCATTTATTTTTTATTTATGGAATAAATTATGTCATTGCAGATTTAAACCTATCATCATCATCGCACAGTCGTCTGATACTTGGTACAAGTTGCTGTCTGTCTGCGCTGTATACGTAATCGCACCGCTACCATGTTTCGATTACCTGCTAGAATAGTTGTTCGAAAAAACAAAGACTTCGACTCTTTTTCGAAATTCCACTGGAGGGATGTGTCAAACATGCAGGAAATAGGCAGTGGTGCCTTCTGTACAGCATTCAGAGGAACCTACTGTGGTGACTTAGTGGTGGTGAAAAAGATTCTCGATGGCGATTTATACAAAAAGCAAGTGGCGAAGGAGTGCGAATTATTGCAATCATTCAACCACCTGAACATCTCAAAATTTCTGGGAGTCTGTGTGGAGCCTATGGCCATAATGCTTCAGTACGAAGCATTTACGTTTTGCGCCTTCGGTGTGGACAAGTCCGTTAATAACTTGTTACAATGGCTGAATTTCATTGACTCTCTTGACGATGCTGGCGATTTCTACCAGTTTTTTGGCCAAATAGCTAGAGATATTTGTGCTGGTGTTGCACATTTGCATTCAAGGAAAGTTGTTCACCGTGATATCAAACCCAGCAATATACTGGTTACCAACAGGCAGTATTCGGCACTGGATCCGACATCTCCGGAGTTTTGCCACTTTTTTCAAAGAAGACCAATCATTTGCAAAGTGACAGATTTTGGTGAAAGCCGATCTGACATCGTACAAACAAATTCACTGATGCATGCCAATCGAACACTGAATATCGACCGTGGATCAGTACCATACATGGCGCCGGAGATTCTTGGAACGAAGTGGAATCTTGAAGCGACTGGGGCTTCTTTGGACGATCTAATGAAAGTGGACATATGGGCAACAGGAATGGTATTTTTCAATGTTCTTAATCCAGACATCCAATATCCTTACCAAGAGGAAGCAAAAGCGAAGAACATTAGCACCCAGCCAGACTTCAAATGTTTCTTGGCGCACAAATTTGAACGTAATCATAGTGATTATCGTCCGGCAGTATCAAAAAACTATCGGAATCAACAAGAGGACTGGGGAAGCATCATGCGTTTACACCATTTGTGCACTGCAAGGGAACCAATCCATCGTCCTGCAGCAAATCAGCTGCTCATGGAGCTTGATCGGTGAGTACAAAAAACTTCTTTGTGACAGATTGTACAATGGCATGATGGTGTCTTCCCATCTTGTCCTTTGCGATTCCGCTCTTTCCCACGACTCTAGTGAAGTGGCTGAATTGGAAAGGTGAGTTAAGAAAGTCAAGATGGGCAAGACAAAATGGCACAATTGGAAATGTCGATTCCCCCCCCCCCCCCACTTCAGCATCACATCGTCAAAATGACAGGACAAAGTTCGGACCGAACACGATAGCATCCTTAACTTGACATGGCCCAACATAATAAACGAGCATTGAGAACCTCCTCCTCCTCCTCCTCCCCCTCCCCCCAGGTGTAGGTGGGCGGCAAATTTATCGTGCAGTGGTCACTGACATACCTGGAGCATCTGGAGGTAGACAATAGGGAGGTTGAGATCAACGACATATCACGGATCCTTATACGTATACGGATAGAATTTTGTACAACGCGGACAATACGTACATTATAAGGATCCGTGAGAAGTCACTGATCTCAAACTACCTAATAACACTATCGCTAGGCCTATCTAGATTAACTTTGAGAGCACCCTCGATAATATCGAGGGTGCTCTCAGTGTATGCGATCAACTTACCGGTATGTGAGGTGTTCCATTTGTCTCTCGCGTTCCAGTGAAACCGCAGAAGAACAACAGAAATTGGCAGATACGTCACATCAACAGACTCCAACAGGTCTCAAGAGGAAAAGGTAATCCCTTATACTAATTATAAAATGATCTACGTTCTTGGTTACTTTCAATATCTTGTTGCCAATAACATTTTTCATAAAGAAATAAATAATCCGATGGATTTATCAATTTGTGTCTCATTTGGTTTCAGTGGAGCCGTAGCAGAGCGGACTCCAGCATCCAATGGATCAGATGTCAAGAAAACAAGGTAACGTTATTTAATTTAACATACATGTACCTGGAAACACCCAGTAGTCTACTCTGCGTGTTTTTTGGGCTGACACTCAGATTCGTCCGTCGCCGTTGTTGTCCGTCAACCACATTTCGTCATCATAGACCTAGGGACGATAAGACTTTCAAATTTGGTGTGTTGGTGTGTCTGGGCATTGCAGCTGGCATTACCAAAATCTGGCGTCATTTGTCATAATACATACATCTATCAAAGAGAGAATAGATCAAATTTTGTTACGAGTAAACACCACCCAAAGGACGCACTTGGTACTAACAGGACACTTGCGACACGGACTAGGTTTATTTATTTATTTACTTTTGCCCTTGACATTTTGACCATAACCATAATAGTATATTGGTGCTCAATGCTTGGCCTGGAACATTTTGATTTGACATTTGCCATTTGTTCTTCTGGTACATTCACCTACGTGAGGACATGGTCCATGGACCATTTTTTTTGTATGAATACAGTAGTACTTAATTTCAACTCCAAAGTATATCTATGTGTTTGTCAGTATCGGTATGGACACCCAGGTCAGCGCAAGGTCCTTGGACCTTTCATTTTACCTGCAGTGAACTGGTCTTCATGGTTTGTTTGTGATCCATCCACAAGACAATGTGAATATGAGTACAAATGAGGTAGTGAAAATTTGTGGTTGCATAATTGATACATGTACAAAAATTATATCTACCTTCCAGAAATATCTTTGAGGACATGCGGCAAAATTACGATGTCATTGCCAACGTGGTGAGTTGACGGAACGCTCAGGACCAAAAACCGTTCTATCCAGGAGATGCAATTTTCACAATGCCCTAAAACATGAGACAATCTTTTGATAAACGTTTGGCCGCTGTGGTAACAAACAGGGCTAAAGATTGCTGAATTGCGGATTTGTATATGTATTGCGGATCTCTCATTGATTGAGACTGTCACAGCAGTTTGCACTTTATGCAATAATACATTACATGTTATGAATGTTCGTTATGTTTCAGATCCAAACGTCCGATTCCACTTTGCCATCGTTGATGAACAGGCCTAATGACGACAATGACGGTGACTCGACACAGCCAAGGGAAAATCCTCAACCTCACACTTCAGCATCACCTTTGTCATCGTTGACGAACAGGACAAATGGTGACGACGACAGTGACTCGACACAGCCAAGGGAAAATCCTCCACCTCACACTTCAGCATCACCTTTGTCATCGTTGACGAACAGGACAAATGGTGACGACAATGACGGTGACTCGACACAGCCAAGGGTGAGTTCTCACACTTCAGCATCACCCCGCCAAAATGGGGAATGTGACTCCAGTATACTGTTGAAAGCTCCTTGATCTAAGAAAACCCTATATCATATCTAAAAAATTTGGGCACCCCCGATATTTTCGCATTTCACCATTGTTCCTCTAAACAAGAAAGGGGCATCGTCGTGGCTGTTGAATGGGCTAAGGAAACGTGCTAAGTTGCTTGCACAACACTACCTATACTTTAAAGTTGAGTAGATTACCGTGGCAGTTTGAAGTTGCACTAGACCCTTCATCATTATGACACAGACCCCAAAGAATGGAACTGATGATGTCTGTTCCAAGCCTGCAGGACCCATAAAGATAGGTGTGGAACAAGGGAAACTCGCCAAATAGCAAAGTTGTTTGAATTACAAGACTGTGACACAAGGTACATATTTTATAACACTGTAAAATGTTTCTTTTCAGGAAGTGGATTCAGACCAACTGCCAACACCTCAAACAAGTTGCCACAGCACCAGAATAGTGTTTGGCGATTTTCATCAAGCATCGCCCGAGATATTCACCCACGGTGCATCAGGGGCCCAGTGCAGTAGCATCGCTCTGATGGGAATAGTAGCTTCCCATATCAAGTCACCTCAGACATGGACGAACCTTGATGTGAATGCAGTTTTGGTTCAAGGTGATAGAGTTCACACCAATGAACTCGGCAAAAGAGGCTGGCCGTGCAGAAGGAATGCGAGTACACTTGACATTGACGAACTTCCACATACTGTTCAGTGTACAATGGATAGTAAAACAGTCGGAGCCAGTTTGGGTCTTTTGGAGAACCATTCGTATGGAATGACGTCCGAAATTCTGGATCTGGTTGTCTCTGCCCTCCACAGTAAGCCAGATTCAAGCTTCATTGCTCGGTTGGGTGAAAAATGCATTGCCATTATCAAAGGACCAGGAAAAACATACAGTGTTTTAGACTCTCATTCGTGCAATGCAATGGGATATTCAGATCCCAATGGAGCTGCATTACTACGTCATTTTCCATCAAAATACCATGTGGCTCAACATGTTGAATCATTAGTGGAAAGCCGGCCTGCCAGTATGCAACATGACATCATACCCGTCGATGTAGCTGTGATTGCGGATGAGGACAAAACGAACTCAGGAGCAATAGATTCTTCCTCTGATCAGGTGTCAAGTGATATAGGTAAGATAAGTACAGAATAGAAACCATTATCATACCGCTCAGCCCAGATCAAGGGGCATATATCGCCCAATAAGTGTATGTAATAAAAAGGGGTATGGGGGTTCTTAACTGCCTCAAATTTTAATTAGCTGACACTGACATGGCTCTCAGAGATGGCATGTTTCAGAGCTGGACCATATGCGTCAGCCAGTTGACGCCAACTGTTCTGTAAAGTCGTATGTACATTGTAACTCGAATTTCATTGCATAAAGACTCGATTGTCCTCAGCATCCACCGTCCCCAAGACGTACAGTCGTCCTCAAATTTATTCATAGCCTATGAAAAATTATAGGAAAAATACTTAGAAAATACCTATCAGTTGCACTTGCACGTCCTGGGCCTAATTTAATGACTTTTAGTCGAAATGTACAGAGATTGAAAATTATTGGCAAAATATCACAAAGATATCACAATTTCAAAATAACCCTAACTTTTGAAAATTTCAAATATTTGATTCGACTGCTAATGTGCCCAACCCCCAATGTATTTCGATCAAACTCGGCTTCTTCCCACCAGGGGTCAATATATGAAAGACACAGGAAAAATAACCATGTCACCATTACTTCCTGTCGAAAGCGGGGAGATATGCGATGGGCTTCCCATCGACATTGCTCTAGTTTGAAATTGTGATATCTCTGTGATATTTTGGTCATACATTTTAAATCTCTGTACATTCCAATTAAATTCAATGAAGCCTTAGACGTGCCACTTCAGCTCATTTGTATTTTTTGAATATTTTTCCTATAATTTTTCATGGGGTATGAATAAATTTCAGGACATGTATATGCAGATGAATACTACATTCAGTTTCGTTTACAGTATTTTTCATTCTATTTACAGGTATGTCCAACACTCCGATCTATCAAACTGGGTCACAAGCGATCAGCCTTAAGGAGATCATAGAAATTTGTGCAATGGAACAAATCAAGAAAGAAAGAGTGTGTAGATCCGTCCCTGCTCCAAAAAAAGATTCCATATTTGTTGTGGACCTGTCGGCAGTGAAGGAAACGGACATCACTTGTGATGATTCTGGAAAATATTCGAATCATAGTGCACCAACCGCATTGGTAAAGGTACAAGTCAAAGGGAAGAAGGTTACCGACATGAAGACATTAACCAGGAAGAAGATAGCTGCTGATGATCCACTCATGCAAGAAGATGGTGTCTACTTGATCAAAAAGTATTACAGTTCGAAAGAAGACAGGGGCATGGGAAAGGGGAGGCGCATAATCAGCAAAGTGTACCAAGGACATGAGTTGATGAAATATGCCATCATACAATACAGTGGAGACTGTGGAATCACTGACCAGAGACCACACGGAAACAGTAAAAGCAAAAGTAACCCCTATCTCCGCACTAAGCCAAGCACATTAGACAAGGAACGTCAGCTTGCCTCCATCCATACCCCGAAACAAGTCATCAATTTAATTGACTCAGAAAGGGACCTGCTACAAATTTCCCCGAGTGATTCTCCGAGGAATCGGGAACAAGTTTATAACATAAAGAAAACAATTCCGCTTAAGAGTAGATCACGAAATACGGGAAGAGTTGGCACCCCACAGTTCTCCAAATTAATCGCCAGTTTGGACCGCCACGTTTTTTTGAAAAACGTAAGCTTTATGTCGACCTCGGAAAAACGGGACAAAACAAGTGAAAGTCGAATACACCCCAATACATTTGCAATGTCAGGAAATGCAGGGTACTGGCTGAAGGAATACTGCACGCCTTCATCAAAACTGAAGTCGCAACTCGGTATTGATATGACCTACAAAGTCGGACCATTTTACGCCACGTGTCTTAGCTTCCCACATCCGATGTTTGTCCATAAGGATGATCCAGAGAAGCATCCGACCGTCTTCGCAGGAATGATGACCAGTACCGACAGGCGGATTGAAGATTACCAATATATGGCATCCCAGATCCAGGCACAGGGTGCGAAGACATTGATATATGGAACAGATGGTGAAGTTGCACTCGAGAAGGGCATGGAAAATGTGTTCCCGGTAGAGGGAGTGGAACCAGCAAAGAAAAGTATTCACCTGAGATGTTTCAATCATGTGCACGACAACTTAGTTGCTCAACTGAATGAAATAGGGGTAGATAATTGTGATCGAATTGTACAAGAAATTTTAGGATGTGAGTACAACGGAAGACGCACAGTAGGTCTGGTGGATTGTGACAGTGCCAATTTCGAAACCCTCTACAATCAAGCCGAAAGCAAGTGGCCAAGCCAATTTTGTGCCTACATGACGTCGAAGAGACTAAGGAAGAGGTCCATGAAAGAAACAATTATGACGTGTATGGGCAAAGACGCGCGCATTGCGGCGGGGCTCGGCAACCCGCCAAATAAGTATGATAACCAAAAAGCCGAGAGCATTAATAGTGTGCTAAAGGAATCGCTGGGTAACAGGTATGTTGACCAGTGTGCAGTCAATGACCTTGTATATGAAAATATAGTGCGACCCCAAGAAAGAGAGATGACGAAGGCTATTTATGGTCATGGTGAATACCGCCTCGCGCCGGATTTCCAGCATCTACAGAAATCGCCAGTAGAATGGAAAAACATGAGTATGGAACAAAAATCCTTCCATCTAAAGAAAGTTTTCATGAATTCCTCGGACACTGTAGACAAGGATGTGCCAACCATCACGAGAAGATTAGAGGTCCAACCAGAAGATTGCCAAGAGGCACTCAAAGACCTGCCATTAAGAATCGTCCACGATCTTTGGTATGAAGCAGAACAGATCCTGTCAAATGGTCACATCGCTGAGTTGTCCAACGGATCGTTTTGCTTAGCTGACGGAGAGAGAGCACACGTGGTGAGTAAGAAGGATAACCGTTTCCACTGTGACTGCAACTTATTCCTCAACATGAAATTGTGTTCACACATTTTGGTTGTCGCTGATGGGCAGATGCAGTTGAAAGATGTTTTGAAGAACTTTGTGTACAATTCATCATCAGCCATTGCCAGAAAGACGCCAAGAACAGCAGGAGAGAAAGGTCGAGTCAAGAAGCCAAGAAAGGGAAGGCAGAATGTAGCAAAGCGACCGATAACCCAAGTTTGCACAGCAATAGCACCCGCGAGAGGGAGAATTGACGCACCTGATACAGTTGACCTCAGACAAAAGCGCCCGTTTCAATATTCTGAGATTTGGCATAACGACGAGTATTTCGTAATTGACCACGTCAGCAAAATCAAGCCAAACGCTCAATGCCCGTCATGTAGCTGCGTGATCAGCAGGTTGAATTCGTCTGAGCCATATGACATTGTATTTGTCCATAAAGAACGTTACCTGTACCCAAAAAAGGATGACACTGGAAAAACTGTGGAGTGGATTCCAACCAAAGTAAAGACGGCCAAAAAGTTCTACTGTATCAAACGGAAATGCTTGTTACAGCGTCATCCTTACTTCTGGGTTGGACTTGTTCAGGAAGGAGATGTGCAGCTTAAGGATGTGCACAGGAAGCTGCTGAAGGATGTCATTGATTATGAGTGAGCCGAGGGACATGCAACTACCAATGGGTATCAGCCGCCAAAAATGGTGGCACTTTCGGTTGATTCGACAAGATAGCTATCTTTTACAGAATGCCAGTGTGACAGATGCACCCCGGAAAGAGTGCCTCCCTCATTGTTTAGCTTACACTCTAATACATAAAGACCTGCAAGTCACCGCTTATTACATGTAGCTCACTTGTGAGTTATATGCGTCACGCGGTGTCCGTCGTCGTCCAACGCAGGGCATGTTTTGTAACCGCTGGGGTTGTTGACCTGAAACTTTTCGCAGATGTACCCCGAGGTGAGAGTAAACTAACACATCAAGTTCTGGTCCGATCTGATTCTTGGCTTGGCTGAAATGAAAACCTTTAAAGTGCCATTTTGCCTTCTATGTACGTAATAGGGTTTTGATTTGACCTATTTTTTAAGAATTCAAAATTTTACAATTTGGTTGTATGTTTTATGGCTATTTGACCGCCTAATTGTTGGTGTAGTTGTGTATCTTGGTGCCGTCTTCGTGCCAAGCAAATATTGGCCCATTCGGATTCTGGTACAATGACCCACAGGTGAATGGGCTTAATGCTGTGGTGGTCTGTCGGGCGTACGTACATGTACATCGGTAAACTTTTCGTTTGTTAGCGCTTTATTCCTATTTTTTTCTCCAGGGGGCGCTTTATGAAAAATTTTGAACGGCTATATTTTGATAATGGTTTAAACTATCGTGTTGAAACTTTGTACAAATGTACCTCTAGATTATAGCAACTTATACACGAAGTTTCGTTGAAATCGGGTTCTTGAAATGTGATCATATCTGTGATGAGGACAGTGTCTGACCGTCAGTAAACGGGCTGNGATTTCGCAGAAGCGTGTCGCCTTTGTTGCAAGGTTCCGGGGTCCGAGGTGTTAATTTCCTGGTTGGGAAAGCAATTGTGCACATTTTCGCAAATTTTGAAATTTTCACTTCATTTGTCAAAGGTCACGTGACATTCGAGCTAATTTGCATATTACAGCCAAGCCAATAGGATTTCAGGTATGGACCCCCTTACAATTTGAACTTGGGTATCTAAGGAACACATAGACCAAAAATGGTGCTTTTGTCCAGACCGTCCGCATATTTTACATATTCGGGGTTTAGCTACCCCACTAAATAGATAAACGTCGTCGTAGAGCCTAACCGGGCGCTTGCAGAAGCTCACTATTTTTTGCTCGTTTTCGTATATGTTACATGAAAATGGGTGTCACCCAAAATGCAGTTTTGAAGTACTGTACCAATGTACCGGCAGAATAAGTCTTAGGAATGGAAGTCCTCAATGCAAGGGCTGGTATTCATAAAAGTTAGCAAATGTTTTTACTTAAGATTTTCACAGCAATGTCCAATGTAAATGTACTACAGAACTTGAAGTAAAAGCATTTGCTCGCTTTTATGAATACATGTATCAGCCACTGCCCGTGCTTGACAGTGGCTGTTTGTTTGTGGGTAAGGTGACGGTGACTTGTCATCAGTTTCTGGTAGCAATTGATATCGTGATATAGGAACTGCTGGGGAATTCTTCGGCCAATCCAGACACCCATGACACTTGCATGCACCTGGTGAGAGCCACTCAGCGGCACTTGCACGTGCACAGACGGAGAAAACCGTCTTTTGTGGAATATTTCGATGATTGGCCGTGTAGCTTTCAAAAGAAACATCTCCACAGATTTGCTAATCTGGACATCGGATATTCTTGCTAGGCTCGATCGGTCCACTTGCGGTCGTGCCTCGGACCAGACACCGTGTCCTATTAGGATTCAGCAAGGAGTCCAGTCAGAGGCGGGCAAAATGGGGTTGCCTTGTTCTGTCGCGCAATTCTCTGGGCAGAATAACTATGAGACAGGTGGATCTCGGCAAGAATGCTTAATTTGATAATAGAACGCATCCTCCCACAGCAGGGGTTTTTACCTCGCTCCTCTTCATCCGCTCACACAAACCCCTGCTGAAATACAACGGCCAGTGAATCTGATGTGGCTGTTCCATACTCCAGTTGCACTCCCTGTATTTTAAGGATGACTGGAGAAGTACAAATTTCGTGGTTTTACCCAGTTTGATTTTAAAGTTTTATCCTTTACAAATCACTTACATCTTTCCAAAATTGGCTGAATTTTATCACAGAGGTTCTTCCTGTGTATAGGAAAGATTCTTATTATTTTTGATTGTTATTATGAGTCATAATTATTTAATATTGACACCCTGAAAATGCTGCATTCTGATTGGGCAATGGTTTTCTGACCGCCCCTGCTTGCCTGGGAGGCCCAATTTCAGCAGGGCTTTGTGTGGAGTGTATGAAGAGGAACGAGACCAAAGCCCTGCTGTGGGAGGATGATAGAACGTGACAGAACTGAGATCGTGGTACCTCATTGTCACAAAACTTTCGAAAAGTTTATGAAAGACAGCATCTCCTTCAGTTATCAGTGGGAGTAAGTTTCATTAAAGAAATATCTGTTGGTTGCGCAAGCCATGGCTCTTACTTCAAATGACCATCACCCGCCGATCACAAGTGGTGTACATCCAAATGGAGGAAAGAGCTGCCAGTTGCACTTAGGCTACTTATCTTCATTTTATGGCACCCATCAGGTACCACGCTACTAAGGTATCGGAAAATGAACTTTAACTTTGGTTTCCACGCAGCAAATTCTTCCAATAAAGTAGAAATCCAAATGTCACACCATCTAGAACAATTGTAATATCCATTATTACCGCAAGCACTTGTACCAGATTACAAAAGAGCTGGTAATGAGAACGACAGCACAACTACACAATATTTAATATTTAATTAGTTTCAAGAACTTCTCAAACAATAGGAAATGCATGATTCTTTTCGGCGAACGCTTCAGAGCAACTTCTGATTTTGATTTACATATTCCAATAAAATGTTTGCGTTAGCGTTGGCCTCGTGGTACTTTAATTGACATTAAGAAATCTAAAATGCATTTTACCCTGAGCGTTGTGTATTCTGCTCTTCAAAACGTTAACCGTTATAATTGTATTAACCTTTAAGTTTGAGGAATTACATTTGCCTCCAAGGTTGCAATTTTTAACCAAATAAATACCAGGGCTGTATCAGAAACAAAATAAGCACTAGACATTAATTATCAAAATTTCCATTATGAAAGAAACTGAATACTTGTCGATTTCTGGTACGTCGCTTCTCCCCTACCCGTGATATCCATAATTAATTTGTAAGTAATAAACAACAGTTGATTAAATTTTTTCATTGCCTTTTATATTATTTGTCGTTGTCTGTGAGAAAATGCCTTGATCTTGGAAAATGTGAAACTTGCCAAAAAAGTATCCCCAACTCCGTAAAAAGTTGTTTCAAATCGCACATGAAGTACATGTACACTCTTGTAGGAAAGTAAAAGGACAGCAAGTTATCCTAAATATCTCAAAAACCACTGGAGCTACAGCAATGGTATTTGCACCCGGTCTGTAGCAACATGTTGGGCATAGAACCCTGGTGTTTTGACAAAAATCAATTTTAATTAATTAAGAGAAAAATGACATTTTGTAAAATGACTTTTTTCACAATTTTTGAAAAATCGTCCGATTTCAAATTTTCTTTCTTCATTACATTCCACTTGACTGACTGACCAACATCTGCAACTTTTCCCTTTTAAAATATCAAGAGAAAGTGCCTCTTTTTGCATTTTTCAGCAAAATAAATCCCACTCATACAGTCAAACGGACAACACCTCTAGGACAGCCCTCTTAGTCGGGAATCTTGTTGTCAGAACAGACAGTGATCAACAAAACCTGTGGTCTCCCAAGACCCTTGTTATATTGACAGTATGACGTAACTTCCTTTTACAAATAAAAGCCAATTCATGGTATTGATGAGGTTTTGCACTGAACAGACATGGGTTGAAGTCAGTGTCACTTCTCATTTGGTGCATAACGTGAGAACTGAACTGGAACTGCCTAGGCCTGCTCTTCAGAGTATAAAATCCTAAAGAGGGGCTGTCCCAGAGGTGTTTCCAGATGACTGTCTGAGGGGGATTTATTTTTGCTAAAAAATGCCAAAAAAAGCATTTTCTCGTGAGATTCTAAAAAGGATAAGTTGCAGATGTTGGTCAGTCAGGCAAGTTGAATATAATGAAGAAAGAAAATTTGAAATCGGACGATTTTTCAAAAATTGTCAAAAAAGTGATTTTATAAAATGTCATTTTTCTCTTAATTAATTAAAATTGATTTTTGTCAAAACACCAGGGTTCTATGCCCAACATGTTGCTACAGACTGGGTGCAAATACCATTGCTGTAGCTCCAGTGGTTTTTGAGATATTTAGGATAACTTGCTGTCCTTTTACTTTCCTACAAGAGTGTACATGTAAGTAAAAGCTTTGGTTTATAGTCTGATGCCAACAATGGTAGAGGTGTCATCCGACCCCTGACTTTAACCCCAGTCTGTCCTGAAGCCCCAGTAGAACTGAGGGAGCTGCTCATTCAGCGCCCAGCTCTGATCATTTCTGTATGGTACCCATACACATGGGTGCAGTGAGGCAAGGTAGGCAACGACACAGCCCAGATTCCTACGTCGACAGTGGGATTCGAACCTTGGAGCTCGTGACCCAAACCAGGAACCCGAGGCAGTAGACCACAACGGCACATCGTGAGAAATATTTCTACATGTATGACCTTCGATCAAATTTTCAAGTTTTCATTACCAATCTATCTAACACCCGTCTATTTCACCTATCAATTCTTATCAGCTTATGGAGGTGTTGCAGCCAACCAATCCGTCGACGTGTAATTTAGTTTGCTGACGGCACATCGTTAATAAGAATCGAATTAGAAGATGAATGGATAAACTAGGTTGAGGTGATGTTATTACCGAAGGTGAGGCAATGAGTCGTAAGAAAATCGGAAATTGTTGTTGTCGATGATAACCCCCCTAAAAATCGATTTCATTCTCATTTATGTAATAAACTTAGGTTCCCCAAAATCAATTGTTTTGCCGTTATCAAATGGAGGGAGTCTAACCCTGCTCAGTGTGGTATTAGGCCCTACTGATTTCATTATCTGTAAAGGCGATTGCAAGTGTCGGTGATAACTCCCATAAAAACCGATATTTAGAACTCATTCAAGTGGCAATTCAGTTTCCCTTTGCTTGTTTTGCTTTATCAAATTATTAAGTACATGTATGTACAGTATTTCATCTCTATTATAAAATCTTCCGAGTACCGGTGTACCGGGTACCGGTGTATGTGTCTCTGCGGCTGCTGGACAGGTGCCCGGCTGCGGCGGAATGCGGACGAAATGTCATGGTCCAAGACGATTTGGAGATTTTTTATCTTTCATAAACGTAAAACTATGCCAAACGAGTTGATAACGAAATAATAAACGAAGTGCATAATTTCTCCAAACGTGACCAGTCATCCTGTTTCATTTCGTAACAACCTCCTTTTAATGTAAAGCATGGCGCACACGAGCGACTAAAATGGGGGCGACTACCAATGCGACTACTAGGTCGCATGCGATAATTACCTTTGAGGTCGATCAGTGATGTCATCCGCGACATCACTGATCTCCCAGTGAAGCATTTGTTGCAAACGAGTCAAAAAAAACTATAAAAACTAAAAATATGTTCAGTCGCTCCTGTAGTCGCAAGGCTAGTCGCCTAGAAAATCGCTCAAAAAATCGCTCGTGTGCGCCATGCTTAAAGGTATCGATTATAACCCCCTAAAACTTGTGATGGCCTTGAGTAGCTTGTGATGGCCTCCTCCGTACTTACCAGGGCCAATAATGCTATTGCGTCGGTCCTGACGGAAAAATGAAATACAAATACAAATACCCCCTAAAACCAGTTCATTGTCATTCATTAATTCAGTTTCCCCAAGTTTGCCTTTATCAAATGAGAGGATACATTCCTGTCAAATCGGATCATGAAATTGTGCCTCCTTGTGTTCGGGGGGGGGGGCTGCAGGTGGAGTCAGGACTTGTCTGAAGTCGGTTGTGTCTTCATTAGTCAAGCCTAGCCTACAGGGTAGGATAATAGAAAGATTTAGCGATATCATCGTTTTTTAAAAAATGGTAATCAGAAATAAAAATTCTAAATCGTTCATGCAGTTTTTTATGCGGCTGTCATAGTACATTTTTCTTCTCAGGACGCTCGACTGCACTCTTGTGTGCGAGCTTCCAGCCAAACCCTATCACACAAAGAAGTGGTAGCAAAGAAATTGGCACATTCTGGCCTCAGTATTAAGGGCGATCTTCTGATCACATTCTTCTGCCGCGGGATGAAATAAACCTAATTTCGATCAAACTTAGCAATTTGCGAACGGGTTCCCCACACTGGTTCATTTGAGGTCTCATCAAGCTAATGATGGAAGTAATCAAGTCTTCCTGCGGCGACCCGCAACGACCTCACTCGTTTGTCTTACCTAATTGGTTTGATCAGAGCACGCGGTGGGTTGCCCCGGCAACATTGTCCTCGACCGTTCACGGTCACGCCGGAATCGGTCATGTGAGCCGAACGGAAGCGACAGGATGTGATGATATTATGACGGAAGGGATTGTCTATGACGCGAGGAGTGGCTTCTGCCCCTTACAAAGAGGGAACTCGGCTGGATATCAGCGTGGAGTGGGAATTTCCTGATCCTTTAATGTTATCATCGGGACAGAAATCGGGAATTCATTGCTGGAGAACGCTTGCTAGTAAAGGAAACTCAAACTGTCATAATTACCCGAACATCTAGCATGCCGTATGAGTAGGCCTACGTCGCCTATCACCCGACTACCCTCTATCGAATACATGTACAAACAGTACCTCTGTAAAGTTGGCTTATTTCAGGCCCCTTTCGAAAATCACGATGTTTTATCCATTCGTAGTTTCCAGTGGATGCAGAAAACAAGTCCATATCCGCAGTAATGTTTACGTCTATGGCAAGCCGTTTGTCCATTTATTAGAAAAACCAGGTTTTTTAATGAAAAACCAGGTTTTTATGTTAAAAAACATGGTTCTTTTATCAAAAAACATGGTTTTTTGTTAAAAACTTGGTTTTTCTTGCAAAATACATGGTTTCTCCACTCCTTTGATGAAAAACATGGTAATTTAAGAGAAAAACTAGGTTTTTCTCTTGAAAAACATGGTTTTTTGATTGGATTGCAAAAAACATGGTTTTTATGGTAAAAAACATGGTTTTCATAGTTGTACAAGAAAAACATGGTTTTTAAAAAGAAACATGGTTTTTAAAGAGAAAAACCATGTTCTTTTAAAAAAACATGGTTTTTTAAGAGGAAAACCATGTTTTCTTTAAAAAACATGGTTTTTTTCTAATTCGCACCTCGTCCCCTGAGGAGTGGGCAAGCCGTTTGTCCATTTATTAGAAAAACCAGGTTTTTTAAATAAAAAACATGGTATTATGTTTAAAAACATGGTTTTTNTAATTCGTTTTTTCCTGAAATTCCGAGGAGATTTGCGCTTAAGAACTGTTTGACCTTGACCTTGACCTCTGACCTTCAAGGTCATTGCGTAATCTGAAAGCTCATCCTTGATAACCTAGGTGTAGGTGAAGGTTTTAGGACTCTACCATCACCAGATTCTGACTTATGTCATGTTATCAAATTTGAATATCAAATCTCACCACGATATCAGCAAATATCATGCGACCGAGCAGGTGCAAACTGAAAATTTCAGTTGCAATAACATCCGTGGATGAGCAATGATGTTGTGATACCAGTTTCAAGTCACTTACTGTGACAGATCTCCCGATATGTCAAAATATCAAATTTGATATATCAATATCATTATGATGCTGACACTGGAGAATAAATTTGTTGATGCCAGTATCTTGCCAAGGGCCATAAACATAGGGAAGGAACTTGTTGCTAGTGCTCTACCTGGCGGCGGAGACAAGTTATTCAAGAAACAAAAGTGTGACAGACAAAATCTCAACTTTTGATATGTCAATTTCACCATGAACCAGGTATCGGAGACTGAAAATTTTCATTCCATCTTGTAGATCAGGTCGTGAAACCTGGGGGTAGGTCACATTTCCAGGTCTGTAGCTCTTGCAGGAACAAAGTTACAGGTGTGACAGACTGAACAGACAGACAGACACACAGACACACACACAGACAGACACCACGACCAAACACTATATGGTTTCCGATCTTGAGATCGGAAACCATAATTACCCGAACATCTAGCATGCCGTATGAGTAGGCCTACGTCGCCTATCACCCGACTTCCCTCTATCGATGTACAAACAGTACCTCTGTAAAGTTGGCTTATTTCAGGCCCCTTTCGAAAATCTCGATGTTTTATCCATTCGTAGTTTTATTTCGAGTGGATGCAGAAAACAAGTCCATATCCGCAGTAATGTTTACGTCATGTACTTGGCTCTTCGCAACATAAGCTGCCACGCCATTGGACGGCCCGATGGCTGCGGGGATGCCGATAACGTCATTACGATCTCGACCAATCGCGGCGCTCGGCACATTTTCACCACTCGAAGTGATCTGACCGTATACCCTCGAAATAGGCGGCCAACGAGAGAGAATTTCGGCCATCGAGGGCAAGGGATAGGCCTTCAGAGTGTCATCCCATGTCGGTCCCAACTTCGGAATCAAAACAGAGAATGATGAATATCGAAATCGAACTTTCATATCAGCGGACCAATAGGGGATTGATCTTTGCCCTGGGCGATGTCAAATGACTCTTAAGCAGTTAACACAATTAGTCTTCCGTCTTTTTCTCAAACGGCGAGTCTAAATCATGTATAAAGCGTGACATCTTGCCTCTGGGAGGCCATACATCAGTCCGCAGAGTGTGTAACCGATCGATTGATCTTCCCCTCATCCAACATAACCATGGTCCCGGTGGTGCTCAAGAGAAATTAGTCTTTATGGTGTAAAACCAATGATTTAATGCATCGTAATGATTTACAGGACAAATTGTGGAATTCTTCCGAACATCACAAACACATGCTCCATAAATTTTCACTCTCTCAAATATTTATTTCTATTCTGCTTGTACGGATGTTTAAATTGTAATAATTTCTCTAGAAATATTCATACTGATGTAATTACGTTTGCTCTTTGTAGTGTTTACGGCGCAGTATGCTATGGAGCATGGTGCCGAATTAGGAATTTGCTTAATTCTCTAAAAATGCGACGAAATGTTTGTGGTTGATATCTTCTACGATAGGGCTTTACTGTCAACTTCGCGACGTCATACCCAACAGAAAATTCAACAGGGCATGTTTCTGTGCAAGTAGGCCCTATATGAGAAACCTGGGTATCTAAAGGCCTGAACCCACAGATGAATTTAATAGGCTTGTCGCTGCGATTTCCGGCAGCGTGGGGTATGGTGGGGGAGCCGAAAGGAGACACAGCATTTCATTTGTTACTTAGAAAGGTTGCCCCTGTTAATCTTTTTATCGCCGGAAAACAAGTATCCCGCACATAACGTCTTCTGACATTTCTGCCGACGCACAAGTATCGGGGAAATATCCGTCTACAAAAGAAAGATGGATAACATTATATCCTATCTGTGACCGGCAGTCAGCTCGTCGTAAGGTACACCGATTCTCAGTATCAAAATAGGAGCTTTTTTGCGGATTTTTTGCTTACTGTCGCAAATTGTTGAGAGAAAAAAACAATTGGTGGTGGCGAGCAGAGGGGGGTCACGACCCCCAAAACCCCCCCTCTGGATCCGCGCCTGTGACTTTAATAGGCTTGTCGTTGCTATTTCCGGCAGCGTGGGGTATGGTGGGGGAGCCGAAAGGAGACACAGCATTTCATTTGTTACTTAGAAAGGTTGCCCCTGTAATCTTTTTATCGCCGGAAAACAAGTATCCCGCACATAACGTCTTCTGACATTTCTGCCGACGCAGAAGTATCGGGGAAATATCCGTCTACAAAAGAAAGATGGATAACATTATATCCTATCTGTGACCGGCAGTCAGCTCGTCGTAAGGTACACCGACGACTTTTTTGTTTGTTATTAGGCCTATCTCTTGCCAGAGGCATACTGATTTATTTTTGTATCATCCACTGCGTCGAGCACCGAAAACCATGGTAACACTGCCTGTAGATGTCATTTGTTTTGCCCAAACGGCTGATCTACACTGTACACATTACTCCTCTCTTGTTGACGAAAATGGAAAATCGCTTGGAAAGTTTTGAAATCCATTGAAATGAGCTTTGCCATTCGGAACGACCTGAGGCGAACTGCTTATCTATCCACTCGGCGGCGCATTTCACCTCGGACACAAGTCCAAGGCAGCCATGTTGTTATCTAACCCACGTGACCGACCGTGGGACTATTTTCGCCGAATTTTGGCCTGCTAAGATATCCAACCTTATTTCCTGGATAAGTTGAGGCATATTATTTATAAACTTACCGATATCTCACCCAATCTGCCAATTATTGATCAATAACGCAACGTTTTTGTGTGACCTATTTCGTTCATGCGCAGGGTGTGATGAGGCGACCGCATCCAAAGCCACAGAAACTGAAGGCAATCACTGCGCATTCAAGATGGCTGCCTTGGAATTGTGTCCCAGGGGAAATGCGAGCCGTCACGGAAATTGCCGAGCAGTTGCCTTCGGAAGTTCCGAATGGAGCTTTGCTTCCTCCTCGGAGAGAAGTTTTTGCAACACTTCTTTCTCTACTCACTTTATGCTATACCGTATGTAAAAGCTCAACAATCAAGAAGATTTGATATCTACTAAGCCCGACTGTCATCTTCACAAAATGAAACCGAAATGCATGTATACACTTGTTCGCCTTCAGCCTCTCGCTTTCTTCAAACTGTGTATAGATGAGTTTCGCTATCGGCCATCTTGCCAAAATTAGGTCACCAGGGGATTTTCTTCCAGAGTGACAGATGATTGGTTGTGCCATTGCCATGGAAAAAATCTCCATGACGATGACCCAATTTTGGCAAGATGGCTGCTAGCAAAACTCATGTATACATTGTGCAGTAGTCTCGCGGTGGCGATCAACAGTCCACCCTTCTTCGTAATCCAATTTCCATGAAGTAGATATTTAGAGCGAGGAAATGCCCGGTACTTGAGCATGAGACAGTTACTTGACATGTCCCAGCGATTCTGTTGTTACGTGAAATTTGATTTTGTTGTTAGAGCCTTCTCATTCCGATCATGGTGGTCACTGCCGTGGGGTTGTACGCGAGACTACATTAGCCCTTGTTACACTACATAAAAAACCCGTGTCGAACCCGGGTTTTTTCTGTCCACACCTGTTAAAAACGCGGTGTAATAATCCCCTCCGAGCTCGAACGGTTTTTGGAGGGCTTAATTTAGGTCCCCGTCACAAAATTTGAGTAGTGTTGACGGGCACCGGGCCTCAGGAGGGATTTTTCAGAGCCGGGCTAAACCCGGGTGTCAAAAACCCCGGGGATTTCTATGTATTGTAACCACGGCTTGTATGTGGCTCCGTGCATTCCTGGCTTGTGATTATAAATGGACACTTGCCCTCCTCAGATGTCGCTATCGCTGCCAAGTGAACCAATCCATACATCGCGCGCCGTGAAAATCAACTTCGTATGTCGAAGCTGATTTACCGGAGGCTTGTATCGCTAACCATAAATCTCTGGACCCTATGCCAATCATACCTAATGGAGAAGATAATATGAGCGAATTTCACGGCTCTGGGTTCATTTCCCGAGGTTATAGCGTCTGTATATTTCTTACTAGCGACGTTATTAAACGATATCGCCTGCGTTATCTGCAGGAGTGAGTCCGATGCGTAATCATTTATAGTATCGCCTGCAGCACCGGATTTGCCGGGCCAAGAAATCACTGGAACAGCAGCGAATATTGAAATTTGGTTCACTTGGCTCGGAGGTTGGGCTGTGGTATTTGAGTTTGTCTAGACTCCGGACGCAGTCTTATTATTAAGCGGAATTCGTCAGAAGTAAGAACTCAACCTCGACCTAGGTATAGTGAAATTTCGTCCTGTTGTGTCCGAATCTGTTTCTAATTAGGGGTGGGGTAGACGCAGACTGGATGGAAAAAGCAGTTCTGATTTCGAAAAGTGGAGTGTCGAGTTGAGCGCCAGTAATGTCAGGTGTGGATTCCGTCAGAATAAACAGTGAGGCCGGCCATTTTTATGACGTCAGTCACTTTCGATGACGTCATCTTTCAGCAAATACCCAGAATTGGCAGATGATGTCCCATTTTGGAGAAATCCATGAAAAAAATATTTATCTAAACTGGCATGGACATCGAAAACGTTTCTCAGCCATTGCACGATGCCATTATTATAGAAAATAGGTCGATTAATTTCAAAATTGGCTGTTTCAGATGTAAAGGGCAGCGTTTCGTTGTGTCTGGTATTAAAGTAGATGTGGGCTGTTCAATGAACAAAAAGCCATAAATTGAATTTGGATGTAAATTATAAATCTTATCGACTTGGCCTATGCGTCCACTCCACTTCCTTCGTTTCATTATGATCTGAGAACTTCCTATTTGTCGAGCTGGTTATAAAGAATATGACAGCATAGATAAGAACAAGTCACGGCTAACTCAATTTGAAGCCGTTTGACGTATCAGGAAAGAGCACAAAGGTAGCAAGCTAATTTGAAAAGGAGATAGTAGGAAAGTATGAAAAACACACTGGGACCAATATCTCTTTTTGTCGGACGCTAGTCTTTCGGTCTTAGAGGAAATAATTGGATGGCATCTGTCGATTTAAAGCTGACGTGAACGAACAAAAAGCCCCCATGCGACGAGCAAGAGAATTGCAAACGCCCTGCAAACACCTCAAACGAAGGCTCAGAACATGATAGACCCCACGACGCCAGGAGGGCGCCACCTTATTTGCCTTCAGGCAACAGAGCTGTCAACATCTCCGGGTACCTCTTACACTACTCAAGTAGAAAAAAAATTGTAGTCATTTAGACGGGACTCGAACCGTCGGTGGCCTTCTGATTTGTAATCCACCACTCTATCCACTCGGCCAACGAGCCAGCTGACAGGGACATGATTTGTGTTTGTCATAGACGTAGGGCTTCGACTTACGTAATAATGCTACGAATAAGAGAAAACATGCGAAGTCTTCCAACAAGTTCGGTGGCCGAATGGAGAAGACGGTGGAACAGAGATAACAAGGTGCGGGTTCGATTCCCAGTTTGGTCAAAATTTTTTCTTTCAAAAAAATGTTCAGCAAGAGCTCACCAGAAGATGTTGACACCTCGAAAGCTCGAAGACAAATAAGGTGGCGCCCTCCTGGCGTCGTGGGGTCTATCATGTTCTGAGCCTTCGTTTGAGGTGTTTGCAGGGCGTTTGCAATTCTCTTGCCCGTCGCAAGGGGGCTTTTTAGCTCACCGGGGTGAGCTATTACGATGGTGAAGCGTCCGTCGTCCGTCGTCGTCCGGCGGCGTCCGTCGTCGTCCGTCGTCGTCGTCGTCGTCGTGTTCCGTTAGCAGGGCATGTTTCGTAACCGCTGGGGCTATTGATCTGAAACTTGGTACATACATAGTCCTAGGTCAGATGACCCATGACACCAAGCTTCGGTCCGATTCGATTGTTGGCTTGGCCACCAGGTGGCCAAAACCAAAAACACAAAAAGTGCAATAACTCCTGAACTAATGACTGGATCATTATTTCACGGCTCTGGGTTCATTTCCCGAGGTTATAGCGTCTGTATATTTCTTACTAGCGACGTTATTAAACGATATCGCCTGCGTTATCTGCGGGAGTGAGTTCGATGCGTAATCATTTATAGTATCGCCTGCAGCACCGGATTTGCCGGGCCAAGAAATCACTGGAACAGTAGCGAATATTGAAATTTGGTTCACTTGGCTCGGAGGTTGGGCTGTGGTATTTGACTTTGTCTAGACTCCGGACGCAGTCTTATTAAAGTGAAATTCATGAGAAGTAAGAACTCAACCTCGACCTGGTGGTGTAATCTTAGACTGGTACCCGGTCCCAACATATCTCACTGAGAAAGGAACCGGTATTGGGCGGCCATGGCAGAAAGCTGCCATGTAATGACGTCACAGAAGATTCTCCTCAGTAGGCCTACTGATAAATAGCTTCGCATCCCCAAATAGCTAAAAAATCAACTGCGACGTTACAAATTCAAAAAGAGCTAGCCAATCAACTGCGTCGTTACATCAGAGGTAATACCGGTCCTTTATCCTTGAGCTATATTGGGACCGGGAACCAGTCTAGTGTAATTTCGTCAGGTTGTGTCCGAATCTGTTTTAAATCAGGGGTGGGGTAGATGCAGATTTGAAGGGAAAACTTAGTTAGGGGTCGAGATGAGCGTCAATAATGTCAGAATGGATTCCGTCAGAATGAACAGTGAGGCCGGCCATTTTTATGACGTCAGTCACTTCCGATGACGTCATCTTTCAGCAAATACCCTGGCAGATGATGTCCCATTTTGGAGAAATCCATGAAAAAATATTTATCTAAGCTGGCATGGATATCGAAAACGTTTCTCAGCCATTCTTGCACGATGCCATTATTATAGAAAACAGGTCAATTAATTTCAAAATTGGCTGTTTAAAGGCACCGCTCCATGTGACAGTTTTCTATCGAAAGTTTGCTGTCAGATAGTCAATTATTGCTGTCAGACAGCAATAATTGCTGCCATACAGTACTGTATGACAGCAATTTTTTCTGTCTGACAGCAATAATTGACTGTCTGACAGCAAACTTTCGATAGAAAACTGTCACGTGGAGCGGCGCCTTTAGATGTAAGGGCAGCGTTTCGTTGTGCCTGGTAAAGCAGATGGGCTGTTCAATGAACAAAAAAGTCATAAATTATTGAATTTGGATGTAAATTATAAATCTTATCGACTTGGCCTATGCGTCCACTCCACTTCCTTCGTTTCATTATGATCTGAGAACTTCCTATTTGTCGAGCCAGTTATAAAGAATATGACAGCATAGATAAGAACAAGTCACGGCTAACTCAATTTGAAGCCGTTTGACGTATCAGGAAAGAGCACAAAGGTAGCAAGCTAATTTGAAAAGGAGATAGTAGGAAAGTATGAAAAACACACTGGGACCAATATGTCTTTTTGTCGGGCGCTAGTCTTTCGGTCTTAGAGGAACTAATTGGATGGCATCTGTCGATTTAACAGCGAAGACTGGTGATGGGAATATGTTTTAATCTCACTGTGGTCATTCTGTTGGTTTCCACTGGGCACTCCACATCTTGTCTAAACAAGACCATCGACTGCGTCTTTAGCCTTGTCCCAATCATGTCAGCTTTTGCGTTAACTCATAAATTATAAATGAATCTGACCCCTACTTGACCCCCTCCTCCGAGCAAATCGGAACCCATGAAACAAATTTAAATTGCCGTTCGGCATTTTCTCTTCTCTTCCCGTCCGCATTTGTAACACGGATTTTGGTTGGTACGTCGATTAGCCTTCGCACACTGATGATTGGCTGAGGCTCTCAGCTCCCCAGAAGCGGGAAATGTGATGGATTCGAACCAGGCTAGATGGGCGTCAGGCCAGATAGACTGGTGAGAACCAGATGGGCACTCCAGAGACTAACTGGACTCTTTACAGCAGAATGATTCTATGATGAGAAAATGGGTTTAGTCCCACTTCGCCCCTTTCCATTTCGCCACCTAAGGGTAAATCCATTAAATACTGGTAGCTAACCCTAACCAATAACCATTAGGGACGAATTCAGGGCGAAATAGGAAGACACCGAGAAAATCACTAGTATGTGAAAAATCAAAAACCTCGACTGAAAAATAAATCGAATCAAGTGCAATATCAGCTTCAGTTGCTCGATTTTGCTGCATGATTAAAGGAGCCAGCGCACAAAAGTCAACACTTGAACTAATGAGTGCTTTCACAACCACAATTATCGCAGTTTAGCGTTGTAAACGATTTCAGTTGAAGGAAATCGATCGTCACCATCCTCCCATAGCAGGGCTTTGGTCTCGTTCCTCCTCATACGATCGCGCACTTGTGTGAGTGGATGAAGAGGAGCTAGGTAAAAACCCTGCTGTGGGAGAATTCGTCATGAACGTGGCAGCGTCATCAACCTCATCAAAGCTCATAAAGGTGCCTATCCACTTGAACTCCCTACGAGGTTGTGTACCGCGCCCCCTTCGGTTTACCCGCTCTCTACAACTGCTTTACATCGTGGAAGTCGCCGCGTTTGGTCAACAGATGGCGTCAGGGCTTGGCGCGAGTTTTACAGCCTATCAGCACGCTGCTTTCAGAATTCTTTGGCCCGTTGGCAACGGATGTTCTTGTGCTACCATGGCTACGAACCGTTCGGCCAATGAAAAAGTGTCTCAGGCCAGCTTGGTTACCGGTTGCTCGGTGCTCTCATTGGTCAACTCTCTCAGCGCCATCTGTTGACCAAACGCGGCGAATTTTACGAAGTTAAGCAGTTGTGGAGAGCGGGTAAACCGAAGGCGGCGCGGTACACAGCTGCGTATGGAGTTTACTATCCACTATAAGCAGTAGTTTGTTTCGTTGGCCTCAGCTTAAGCCGTGAGGGAACAAAATGGTAAATGGGGACCCTAGCCCACTGCCTCAGTTGACGTCACTACTGGTTAAAACTATAGAAATGAAAGTGACATCCAGGTGTAATGTTTTTCAGTGTGGCCATTTTTCTGTGTACCTCCAATTGTTTGGAACACACTGAGAAATTAGGGGTTTTTCACAGTGGGCACTGCTCTATTCATTGGGAATGCTGATCGTTTGTATTGCGAGATTTTGACAATAGGGAATGCTCACAGTGAAAAAAGCCTACAGAGTCATACGGGTTTTTTCACAGTCGGCACTGCTCTATCATTGGGTATGCTGATCCTTTGTGTTCCAAGACTTTGACAATAGGGAATGCTCACAGTGAAAAAAGCCTATTGTTTCTCTGCGTGTCGCTCATTGTCAAGTCGTGGCCTTGATCCCCATTGCCCATTATGAGCCAACATCCGTGTGGATAGGCGCCTTTTCACGTTGGTTCCATTTGCCCATAAAAAGGGCTTTCGCAATAAACGCGATCCTGCACGAATTCGAAGTGCATGTACCCGTTAGTACTGGTGATAAGGAGTTATTTGTCCATGTGATAAATATCCATTGTAATGTAGAAAGTACTTAATTATCGCGCCTTCCCAGGGCCATTGGTTCCATTTAACCTGTCAATAATGCCACATCTCTGAAATTGATATCAGAGTACAGGGAATATACAATAATTTAACGTCATTTGTGTCAAAAAGCGCACTGGAATTTAATTCAATACACGTTGTTAGCTATTTGAAATCAACGAACCGTCGCAAATTGCTTGCGAATGTGGTTTCCTCTTGAGAAATGTACATCTCGGCATCCACGTGTCTCGTGTCGTTTTTGTTAATTTTATCAACCTCGTTGCGAATTTCAATTTCCTGCTAGGCAAATGGCGTTGTTGTGTCAACTCGCTTTCCGCAATAAAGTAAGGAATTTCCGCTGAGGGCGCTGCTGTTTCTTTCGGGTTTTTTTTTCGGTGCACAGTGGAGTAATTTTTTGATTGAAACGATGAGACAAGTAAAGATAATGAAAAGAGAACACAGATGAGGTTCTTGATAACAATTTACCATTCGCTGATCTGTTTTGCGTGTTATCGGCTTTATATTCAGTGCGCAATGTCAGAAATCTCTTGATTCACATTAGCACTTTGTCAGAAAATCTGATCAACTTCCAAACTGGGAATTGTCGACGTGAAAGTTTAACCCAATCTTAATCCTTATTGTCGCATCGCTTTTCCGTTAAAGGGAGACATCCGAAAGATATTGCCCGGCGGGCACTACTCTAAACTCCCACTTACCTGTCCCATTCGTGTGAACTCGAAAAAAAATGACTAAATCCTAAGTTGAAGATAATGGGGTGGGGGTATGGTCAGAAAGAGTAATGTCCTGTCCAGTTACTTGTCCCTCTCCCGAGCCTGGCAAAGAATAACAGCGTGCGATATCTTCAACTTAGGATTCGGTCATTTTTTCCGAGTTCAGGAATGGGACAGGTAAGTGGGAGTTTAGAGTATTTGTTTTTGTTTTGGGCAGCGTAGTGTCGCCGTTGATTAACAGACGGCGCTGTGAGTTATGGCACAGGCCCCTAGAGAGCTATCAGTGAGTTTAGAACAGGTATCTAACCAAACGTATCTAAAAACACAACACGTATCTAAAAACACACCCCGAGCTCACGAATTCGTGAGCTCGGGGCGTGTTTTTTTACAAACTAGCGGTTTTTAGCTCACCTCTGTGAGGTGAGCTTCTCTCATGGTGTGTCGTCCGTCGTCGTCCGTCGTCGTCGTCCGTCGTCGTCGTCGTCGTCCGTCGTCGTTAACAGGGGTGGCACGTTTCTAAACCGCTTGGGCTACAAACTTGAAATTTGGTGTACAGGTACCCTATGGTAAAAACTATCTCTGGACCGAAACTTAGCGCTGCTGCTTGTACACTCTGGCCTGTAGGGGGCGCTTTGTGAAAACCTTCTTTTGGCCGTATCTCCTGAACGCTGTTAGCTAGAACCACGAAACTTTTATGGTGGGTTCCTCTGATGAGACTACATCACATAAATCCCGGGTTTTTGATTTGACCTACTTTTCAAGGTCACAGAGGTCAAAGTTCAAAATTCACTGTTTGGTGGCACATTTCATGGCTATTTGACATAGAGTGTTGTGATTTGGTGTGAAGATATATCTAGGCACCCTGCACAAATGCACCAAATTTCAACCCGATCGGACTTCAAATATGGCCGCCAGGAAGCCATCTTGAAAAATGGACTTTGACCCACATTTTATAAATATGAGTAGGTAGGATGTTTTAACCTTGTCAAACTATGTATCTAGGTACCATATAAATATATGGTAAATTTCAGTCAGATTCGACGTCAAATATGGCCGCCAGGGAGCCATCTTGAAAAATGGACTTCGACCCACACCTCATAAATAGTGGTAGCTAGGATGCTTTAACCGTGCCTAAATATGTGTCTTGGTACTGTCTACTTATATGCCAAATTTTGGTTCGATTGGACTTCAACATGGCTGCCAGGCGGCCATCTTGAAAAATTGACTTTGGCCATGTCTCACCGGTAGTAAATGTTACGATGTTTCAATGTTGTCTAAATATCTATGCAAGTATCCTGTACATTCCTGCTAAAATTTCAGTCCCAACGAACGTCACGTGTGGCCACCAGGTGGCCATCTTGAAAAATTGAATTTTTGACATCTGTGACCTAGGCAGGAAAGTACTTCTTGGTGTGTTCAGCTTTATCCTATCTGTCCTGATCCTTCATCATGAGAGTCACAGTACGGAGACTTATCACAGAGGTGAGCACAATGGCCCTGGCCATTTCATTTTGAATAAATTCCGCTTTGGCTTGCCATATACGACGGTGTCAGGCAGTTTGTTTTAGGTTTTTGTTAGGTTTGTTTGGGGTTTTTTTTTTCCATTTTCCACAGCACGTGTTTCAGAAAATATGTTCTTGAACAGTAGAAAACTCTCTTGCCCGATTCCACGACAGCGTCGCCCGCCGCGATTTGTGGTACATGTAAGTGATATCCAAGGACGCGCCAAACCATGTGAAAATCGCATCGCAAAAAGCAACAAAACACACTGTAAGTGCAGTGGTACAGGCTTTTGTGTGCCATTCCCAGCAGCATTATTTCTGAAGCCCTCCGTAGTAGAATGTGACCCAAACCTCACCTTACAATGCTAAGCATTTTCAGCACAGATGACAAACAAATTCCTTTGTGGGAGTAATTGGCCTTCCACCCTGCCCCTGTGCAAATTCTATTCCCTTATCCGCTTGTGTAAGCGGATCACGGCGAACTCGTCCCTGGACTTGACATATCGGATACCGGTAGCATGAATAGCGAGCGAATTAGGCATGACACGCGAGATTTCATCGGATTCTGTCGGTTGTTCTTTGCTCGCGATTTGGGTGATTGGGTATTGTCAAGCAGCAAGGATCAATTCCCTCCAACTGAAATCGTAATTCAAATGCTCGAGCTTACGTAATTCGTGAGATATTCAACATGTACATGATGTAGTTTCGAAGTCTCCCTTCTGGGCGAGGGTTTTTCGCGGTCACTGCAGAAATCACTGCAGAACACTTTTGAACGTTACATATACATTGAACGCTACATACATAACCTTATGAGTGGATCGCACGGCCTTCGCGCCGGCGTCGTATCTTTCAAAAATGTCTGTCGAGTTTCTTATCCAAAGACCGAGAAAGCACAAAAATTGACCGCACACAAAATGATAAATATCAAGAAGTCGACTTCCAGAAACTTGCGAATTTTCGACCCCAACCGGGGTCTTCCTCAGGCACTTTTCATTTGGAGAGACCAGAAAAGACAGGTCGAGAGACCAGAAAAGACTTGTCGAGTTTCTTACGGGTAAAACCTAGCGTCCACTAGGGCGCGGACAAGACGCGGAATTGACGCGGAAAGAATGCCGAAATGACATAATTTGCTTCCGCAACCCTTCCTAATGTTGTCGGCGCTCTAGTGGACGCCACCCACCGGGGATTATTGAATGTTATTAGAGTAGGCCTATTAAGTACGACGCACCTGCTGATAAACTAGGAGATTAGCATCTTTTTCGGATGACTACCGGCTATATTAGGGAGGTTTCGCAAGAGCACGCGGTTAGGCCACACGACGACGTTTATCTATTGTTTGGGTACAGCCACACAATAGATAAACGTCGTCGTCGGGCCTAACCGGGCGCTTGCGAAACCTCACTAATAGTCTGGAAGCAAACCCGGTAACCCCTTCAAATCTGATAACAGTAACATTTTGATGTTTTCGTGACCTTTGGGGGTAGGCGAATCAGAATCCGCCGGGTGCCACTGCGTCACCCTTTAGCGTTCTGAGAAAATCCCGTTTCAAGTTCAGGATACTGACTTCATGATTGAGCCCAAGAACTGAGCTTTGTACAGGAGAATGGGACCCGATGTACAGCTAACTTTTGAACGGTTGGATTTAGACCCCATAAATGTATTATCAACAGATAGAAACATGGTGCCTCGTAACCAAATAAGCTAGTGTTTTGTAGTTTCTAACTAGTTACGTAATTGGAAACGGCGTTTTTATGCATTTTGACCCATTTTGTGTTAATTTACATAAAAAACGTCATTTCTTATTACATAACCACTGAAAACAATTAAGGACATGCTTATCTGCTTCTTAGGCACCATGTTTCTATCTGTTGGTAATACATTTATGGGGTGTAAATCCCACCGTTTAAAAGTTAGCTGTACATCGGGTCCCATTCTCCTGTTGCCTACCCACAAATATTCAGAAAATATCAAAACACTGCTGTTATCAGAGAAAAAGGGGCTACGCCCCTTTTCGGGGTTTTGCGTCCAGACTATAATATCAAAAATTTCCAGCAAACTTCGAATTTGCTTCTTCGAAAGAATGGAAACAAATAAAGAATTAACTAATTGCCGCTAAGGAAACCGAGTTTCAGGTAACCTTGGACCGATCTACCGTACCATAGTCTAGGCAGACAGTAAACGATTAAGTCTTTTGCTTTGAGGACAAAGTGTACCAGAATTAGCAATTATCCATGGTAACGCATCTGTTTAATCCAAAAGAAATCTGGAGAGCGAGTAAATGGGAAGCGTCCCTTTGTGTGTCAGACGCGTTCTTAGTTGATCCTGACGAACTTCAACTTCAAAAGTTCAATCTAAATTTTAGTTCGAATTCTGGATCGCCCTTCCATGTAATTACTGTCTTACGTGAAAAGGAAGTTAAAAGTGCAACGTGCCGTATGTCAACATTCGTGAGAAATTTACAAATTCAACTTTAATTCCCCACGACAGCTAAGAAGCCGAGAAAAAAGTTACAAAAGTTGGCCATGGAGTTCAGCAGCGTGGTCCCGTAAACGACGAAAATTCGGCGTCGTGATTGGTTAAAAATATATGTATCACAAAATCTTTCCAGGCCTCACTGTACAGTTTTGATGTGGCGTGTCATGCTATGTTACGAATCTGCCTGTTCGTTAGGCCCAACGCGGCGGTATCTGGGCCTTACCCAGAAGGGGAGGGGCTATGGTCTCCTCATCCGATTAGGGGCGCTGCGTGCTCCACTTGTCACTGACATTTCATCATTCTTTGAGTTGCGTGAATAGTTGATTTGTCATTATGGTGTGGGCGAATGCTGTCATGAAAATGAATAATCAAGATTGTCTGATGATCATCGTGTATGAGCAGCAATCCACCAGTTTTGACACTTGGATAATAACCAGAATATTAAAAAAGCGTGTAATGTCACGTGATGCTTATTAGTCTCGTGCCACCAGACTCTTGCAATTTCCAATTCTGACGACCTCGGAGTTTGAACGAGGGGCTACTTGCGCGAGACTACATGTAGATGCTTATGAAACTCAGCCGTCTTTTGGCAACAACTTCTTGCGCTTATGCAAAAAAAATACTTTACAGGAATTTGAAGGCAAGCTCTCGTAATAAACGCATCAAAAATGAAGCACAATTTTACGTGGAAATCAAATTTGCGCGCGCAGCAGTCGTGCTAATCCCGCAGATACGTCATTATCAAGACGTACCGCGTGCATGCACATAATCCCAAATAATGCATCAGAATCGGTGTAAAAAATAGATCAAAGGAGGTGACATTCGTACTAAATCATTCTAAAAGCCACATGCCTGTTTTGGTTTAGTCATTTATTAAGGTGAATAAAGTAATAAACGAAAATAATGTCAAGTTTTAGAGAAACGTGCCTGGAAACAAAATGCTAACTTGAATATTACGGTGCGTCAAACAAGAAAATTGCTGTAGCTTTGATATTAATTTTAACATGGTGTTTTAGATTTGTTCTGTGTTCGGTTCGTGGGTTTTCGATCTGATTTTTGATGTCTTCGATTCTTTTGCCTGAAAATACTTCGTTCTTAGTTCATGAGCAACGGGCGTCGCCTGGTGTTTTTAAAAACTTTTCTTTAAAAGCGAATCGTGTGGCAACCGTTTCATTAAAAATTACGTTTGATGCGAGAAAAAGACAAAATGGTCATCACCTGAATGTTATCGTATGTACCAAAAAGCTTAAAGTGATATTTGTCGTTATAATGAAATCTGGGGTTGGGGTTCATAGCCTCATTTCCGTTCCACCATGTTGGAACTTTTTCTGTTGTCCATTTTTACATGGATTTATGAATGGATGCCTCATTGACGTCAGCAGCGAACACCAAAAAGAGTATTGAAATACTCGCACACCTATAGAAGATTTCTCTATGAACGGCCTTTTTCTTTGAACGTCTGTGACGCAGCTGTAAATGTGTAATTGAAGAATCGTCATCAAATTATTATCTCCTTTCTTCGTAGATTTCTGTTAGACGTAGTTCAAAACGTGAAATATCAGACCATTGAACCGGCGTGATGGAAATGACATTTTTGATGAATACACGGCTGATAATGGTTTCCTCGCAGGCACATCTTCTTATCAGTTACTAATACAATTTTTAGCGGAACTCCAGAAACGCTGTTCTGTTTTTTGCCTCCACATCGGAGTAATTTTGACTTTTATTCCTCAGGAATTACAAAGATCCGTTGCGTACAAGGGATATGAAAAACGAATTACAAAGCTGTTGCCTTTCTCTGTAGCCCTAACAAGTGCTGCTTCGGATCAACAACAGTGAGCTTCTGCAAGCGCCCGGTTAGGCTCTACGACGACGTTTATCTATTGTGTGAGTGCACCCAAACAATAGATAAACGTAGTCGTATGGCCTAACCGGGCGCTTGGAGAAGCTCTCTATTAATGAGTTCAGCGACTACGTTTTTAGCTCACCTCTGTGAGGTGAGCTTCTCCCATGGTGTGTTGTCCGTCGTCCGTCGTCGTCCGGTGTCGTCCGGCGTCGTCCGGCGTCGTCCGTCGTCCGTCGTCGTTAACAGGGGTGGCACGTTTCTAAACCGATTGGGTTACAAACTTAAAATTTGGTGTACAGGTACCCCATGGTAAAAACTATCTCTGGACCGAAACTTAGCGCTGCTGCTTGTACACTCTGGCCTGTAGGGGGCGCTTNTGGGAATGACTCATAACTGATATGTACCTCCCTCTGTCATTGGACTATTATGTCCAACCCGGTGAGCACATGGTCCATGGACCATTTCATTCATACTACACATTAACCAGATTTTGCATTGCATTTTCGGTACAAAAATAAAGTTGTCGTTAACGTTTACGTTTATCGTTTGATTTCGAAACCTCCCTATTTTTAAAAACGTTTCTTTAAAAGCGAATCGTGCGGCGACCGTTTCATTAAAAGTTACGTTTGATGCGAGAAAAAGATTAATGGTCATCGCCTGAATGTTATCGTATGTACCAAAAGGCTTTTAGGTGATTTGCCGTTATACTGAAATCTGGGGTTGGGGTTCATAGTCTCATTTCCGTTCCACCATGTTGTAACTTTTTCTATTGCCCATTTTTACACATCCTCCCAGAGCAGGGGTTTTTAGCTCGCTACTCTTCATCCGCTCACACAAACCCCGGCTGAAATACAACAGCCAGTGAATCTGTTGTGGCTGTTCCATACTCCAGTTGCACTCCCTGTATTTTAAGGATAACTTGGAGAAGTACGAATTTCGTGGTTTTACCCAGTTTTGTGCTTTACAAATCACTTACATCTTTCCAAAATTGACTGAATTTTATCACAGAGGTTCTTCCTATGTATAGAGAAGACTCTTATTATTTTTGATTGTATGACTTATAATTATTTAGCATTCACACCCTAAAAACGCTGCATTCTGATTGGGCAATGCTTTTCTGACCGCATGATGCTTGCCTGGGAGGCCCTTCAGCAGGGCTTTGTGTGGAGTGTAGGAAGAGGAGCGAGACCAAAGCCCTGCTATGAGAGGATGATTTTTACATGGGTTAATGAATGGATGCCTCATTGACGTCAGCAGCGAACACCAAAAAGGGTATTGAAATACTCTTACATCTATAGAAGATTTCTCTATGAACGGCCTTTTTTCTTTGAACGTCTGAGACGCAGCTGTAAATGCGAAATTGAAGAATCGTCATCAAATTATGATCTCCTTTCTTCATAGATTTCTGTTACACGAAGTTCAAAACGTGAAATATCAGACCATTGAACCGGCGTGATGGAAATGGCATTTTTGATGAATACACGGCTGATAATGGCTTCCTCGCAGGCACATCTTCTTATCTGTTACTATACAATTTTTAGCGGAACTCCAGAAACGCTATTCTGTTTTTTGCCTCCACATCGGAGTAATTTTGACTTTTATTCCTCAGGAATTACAAAGATCCGTTGCGTACAAGGGATATGCAAAACGAATTACATGTACAAAGCTGTTGTCTTTCTCTATAGCCCTAACAAGTGCTTGCTTCGGATCAACAGCAGTGAGTTCAGCGACATTTGTGTGGCGGTCTAGGAAAACCCGTTAGAAGTCGCTGAATGATCAACAAGGGCTGTCCGATTGCTTCATCCTCCCACAGCAGGGGTTTTTACCTCGCTCCTCTTCATCCGCTCACACAAACCCCTGCTGAAATACAACGGCCAGTGAATCTGATGTGGCTGTTCCATACTCCAGTTGCACTCCCAAAATCACTTACATCTTTCCAAAATTGACTGAATTTTATCACAGAGGTTCTTCCTGTGTATAGGAAAGATTCTTATTATTTTTGATTGTTATTATGAGTCATAATGATTTAATATTGACACCCTGAAAATGCTGCATTCTGATTGGGCAATGGTTTTCTGACCGCCTCTGCTTGCCTGGGAGGCCCAATGGGCATCCTAGCTACGATAGAGGGCAGCACACCGAAACTCGGTCCTATACAATGGATGGCTTTTGTGTGGGAAATTGATTAGGACCGAGTTGCCAGTTTCATTTCAATAGATTTAACCACTGGTGACACCTATTGAGCCAGTGAGCTAGGGTCCTCATTTCAGCAGGGCTTTGTGTGGAGTGTATGAAGAGGAACGAGACCAAAGCCCTGCTGTGGGAGGATGGATTGCTTGTGCATTGAACTGCTACTGTTTACCTGTTACATGTATACGTAGTACGTTTTAGCTATTGAAATGTGCGGGTTCTCCCGTGATAAGCTCCGTGAGTCGTCACGTTAATTTTAGGGTCACGTGACAGTAATTGACCAATCAGCGTAGATCTTTAAAAAGCCGGTTTCCTCCATTTATCATAGATAATATCGATTAAAACGCACTTAAACATTCTGTTTGACACAGAAATAATTAAGAGAAAAATAATTTTCAACTTTTGGGAAAGTTTGATAGTGACTGTATCATAAGCCTGTCTTCCAGTGGGTTACGTGTATTACTACGCCGATATGGAGTGGCGGCACTGAAATATCGTGCGAAATTACCCCTCATATTTTCAGTCCCCCCAAACCCTGAAATTATCATGGTCAACCCACAACGAAAACATTATGGTTTGAAGCATTAGGCTAGGGGTACGTTGTGTCCGAACCGTTCCTTCCAACGAAACTCTGGGACCAATCTGCGAGCACGGGCATCTCGCCATTTCTAATGGTAAATGCATTGGCCACGCATTACAGGTGCGTGACCTATTAGGCTAAATATAGACGAGTTTCGCTAGCAGCCATCTTGCCAAAATTAGGTCATCGTCATGGGGATTCCCCCACTGGGGGATGGGAGAACCAATCATCTGTCATCTGGAAGGGAATTCCCGTGGTGGATCGATGATGACGTAATTTTGACAAGATGGCTGCTAGCGAAACTCGTCTACACCGCCGAAATGCTGAGGGATGGGAGAACCAAATCATCTGTCACCCTGGAAGAAAATTACCATGGTGATGACCTAATTTTGGCAAGATGGCTGCTAGCGAAATTCATCTATACGGTAAACAAAAAATCAACAACTGGGAGACTGACGGCTAGAAGCTAAAATTAGCGTCAGTGAAGTATACTTTTGTTTGCGTCAATCGCGTGACAGAGCCTACACCAAAAATGTCAAAACATCAACTCGAGGCACTTGAGTCTTTCTATCCTGTCAGAAGATGACGTCACACCGTCCGACACAACAAGTAATTCGGGTGGCCGGAGTGTTTGGCACACACAGAGTATTGTCGGCTGGTCATAGTGTCGTCGAGCGGTTCTGTCTTGGTATCACATTCATATACCGACTTCGATGGGATGTATTTCGAGTGAGGCGCTTGGTTAATGTGAAGGACACAGGCTTCGTCGTGAATGTTCACTCTGACGACTGTTTTTAGATGTCGTATTATAATAATACGTGGCTGTTCTCTTCAGAATTTTGCGATTTTTTGTTCTCTGGGTTTTCACAACGGTCCGGTTAGCCTCCGACAACGTTCAGCGAGGATTCCTCCCACATCGTTAGAGCCTACTCGAACACTAGGTGAGTCAGCGCTAAACGCTTCCGTGCCTAACAAAAAACTCAATTTTTCGTGAAAAATTCACAATTTTTCGTGAAAAATCACACAATCTTTCGTGCCTAACAAAAACTCACAATTTTCTTCACCAGACTGCAGTTTATGACGAGTTCGTGCAGGTGTGATAGAATCTCATGCCCCCGTCTTTCTGATGTCCCCCTGCATTATTTGCCACAGGATTAAGGGTCTTGGTCTCTCTAGAGTCCAATTCATCCGCGTAGTCCGTAAATGTATTGTTGTGGGACATCACATATCGGAGGACATGAGATTCTATTACACCTGTGTTGATTGACGGAATTCAAATAATCTACGTCACGTGACTGAGATATTCTGTTCGGAAAATGGCATGATTTATGCCTTTCTCGGCGTTAACTTTACTGGTAACGGTGTATTTGATACGAATGCAAGATTCATAGCCTTCGAAACGTGATTCTCCCCGCGTGTTTCGTTTTTACACGGGTACATTCCTCGTGTTGGATTATAAACTGATATTTATTTTAACGTTTCTCTGCTCGTACATCATCTCCATTCCCGAAGGCCTCGTAACGGGAGTGTTCCACACTCCATGATTTGCACACTTGACGAAAACAAACAGTCCCGTCGATCGTGCCGTACTATTTGGGATTTACCTCCAAACTTTATTAGATTTGTGGTTCATGATGGAAAAGCTTGTCTTGAGGTCACATTCCTGTCGATTTGGACCTGCATCTAAAAATTCTTTACGTCCGACTGGGTGAATTTGAAGGTAGGTGCGGTTTACTTTCCTTGGGTGGTCGAAGCCGTCCTGCATCAACCCGCTGGCCCGTATTCTAGAAGCCTCCTTATAACTCTAGGTTCACTTTAAGTTTTTGTATTCTGCCCTGCAAACAATAGTTAAAGGTAAACATTGGAGTTAAGGAAGCTTCAAGAATACGGAATGTGTACTTTCACCGAGTCCCTTGGCCTGGAGGCTTTGACGCACTTGCTCCAAAATGTAGGCCTACACCTTCTTCTTCCGGATGAGTGCCAAATTCAACAATTTGAATAATAAGCACCAGAAATGCAAAAAATTTTAGAAGATTTTATTCTTAGATTCCCAGACATCTACGTGTGCGTGATGGTATGTGAGACGATAAGAGAAATGAGGCGAGTGTGATGATAGTAAAATCCGCTTTGATATCATCGGTCAAAGAAGCCAGAGGTAAACCTTGCCTGTGAGCAGTCTTGAGCGGCCTAGCGTTTGATACCATGGCCATCACCTCTTTCGGGTGCACGACAGCGATGTGGCCGGACCATGGCTATCACCTCTGACCATAAAGGAATCAACCATAAAGGTTCAACTGACAAATTTAGCATTTTATAAATGTGGACAATATCCCTTTAAAACCCAACAGATTTGCATTCTGACGTTTCCATGTGATAGGAAAGACCCTTCTGCACATTCACTGCAAATTTTGTTGAATTCCGACTAGTTGATCTTATGATACAAAAGGTATGAATTAATGAGAACCCCACGAACGATGTGTGTTCAGGGTCATCGGTGTACATTTGAATAGGCTGACGTACATTTGTACATGGAACACTAATTGTACTGAAAATAGCTCAGTTATCGTCAGAAATGGCATTCAAAGCATCATGTTGGCAGGTTCATGTACCTCTTCACCACAAAAAAAGTTGAAGCTCGTGCCTATTACGTAAAGCCAAAATTCAGGCAGTGAGAGACATCTGGTGGCAACACAGGAAGTGTATCCCTCAGTAAGCTCATCGTTCGCAGTTAAACCTTTATGGTTGATTCCTTTATGCTCTGACGCATTACGACCATGGCGCTGCCGTTCGAGACCTTGGTCGCAATCTTAACGCTAATTCTGTTATCAACATCAATATCATTGAATTTACGAGAACGCAATGAAAATTATAAAGTGCACTCGAGGTGACGTAGTTCAGGACACCAACTCCTAGGCCGCGATCTGTTATCAGCATCGACATCATTAAATACGAACGCCCCAAGAAAATTACAAGGAAATCCGCCAGACGTGACGTAGTTATGGACACCAAACCCAAGGTATCTTCTACACACCAACGCTGGTCTAGCAGCTGTAGGAATGCTTTCTGCCGTCATGTTTACCAATAATGAACCTCTAAAAGGATTCCGTCATCCAACTATGTCATTTAATTAGATCTTCTTTTAATGTTGTTTTAAAGATATTGTCGCAATTTGCTGTTCATTTCTTTTCAATTACATTTTCAAGTGTTCTCTCGTCTGCCCTCTCGCTCGTTTGTATAACAGTCCCGTCATCGTCTTCATCAATTTGCTCGTCGAGTCCGGAAATCGATAGTATCAACTACATCTGCTTGTGCGAAGACGTTTTATCAATGACTTCTTTATCACTCTTAAATCTCTTCCTAAAATCTTCTTACATTAATCGTTATTGATTTAACAGAGGCAATTTTCTTTATAAAGTACATGCAGTTTTTGTACAGCAGCGTGACACCCTCTGTCTGTCTCGTTCCGTCTCTGATCCGTGTTTTAGATCAACTGATTCCAGATTTTCCACTTGCCGCTGTCTTCTGTCATGCACAAAATGGATTCCGAGGCGAATATCTTGAATTCCGCTTAGCCATTGTTCGCACGAAGGAGATGGTTTCGATTTTTCTTTGCTGTTCTGCTTTCATCAGTCATCGTAAAGAATTAATTGTTGAGAAATTACCATATAAATTTTCTGGTTTGACTAACGATCGGGAGCCTATTACCCGCCCCGGTTCCTCTCTCCTCGATTCGCCAGGTCGGCTCCTGTGAATCGCATCTCGCGAATTGCTCCAAGCAAGACTGGAATTAAATTCGAATGTGCTTCGAAAACTTATGAAGCGGATGGAATGAACTGAAATAACAGTGTTGCTGAGAAAAAAGGCAAAGTTCAAGAATTTTCCAATCTGCTCATGGCCCTAACCCATTCCTAATATCTTTTTCTTAATTGCTTCAGCTTCGACATCTCAACATAAGCAGGGGGCTAATTCTGTTTGTACTGTTTTTGCCTCTTTTCCATTAAACTTTTCATCGTCTATTAAACGTTTTTTAGTCTATTAAGACTCATTCTCTTTGATCAGTCACGCAGAAATATCAAGTGCCACTTGCGATTTTCTTTGATTTCGAAATGTCGAAAAAATTACCTGAATTGACACAGCCTTGGATAAGAAATGACATAATTTGGTTCTAGGAATTCACTCCCGGCTGCATTCAAGTATAAAACATAATTTGACTGCCTCTTTAAGTTCTAAAATTCGTTCGCGTTCGGCAAATGTCGGGAAATCTCGACCCAATGCTGGATTATCATTACAAAATTTGAGTGCTCGCAGCAGAAATTGATTACTGCTTCACTTGCGTGTGACTAAAATCTATTACTGTGCGCGAGACTCTGTTGTGACGTCACAACTTAAACCTAGTGGCCAAAATCGTAACTACGTTTAAAAATCAGCGGGGATATGGGACGGCCCTCTGGCTATGGTAAAAAAACTGTTATGTCTTTTGAAATACAAGGAAAAGGATTGCAATCAATTAAATGTTTATGGTTGGTTTATATCGACTTAAAACATTTCGACGGGGAATGTGCTCAGTAACTTTTGTGATTAAAATTCGTGTCAGGTCAGCTTTAAATTGTTAAATATTGAGGAAATTCTTGGTTACTCTATCTACGTTTATTATAAACACAACGTTTCAACCAGTGTACCCTGGCCGTAGTCCTGTGTACAAGTGAATGGCACATGAGGAGACAAGGTATAATACCACACTGTTTTTATAAGCATCAGACAGGGCCGATTTTTTTAAACGATGGCTAAGTTAACCATCGGGTTTCATTAACCCTCAGTTGACAAACTGTTTGTCAATCGAAGTAAATTTTTCGATTTTATGAATCGTTGATAGCCAAACATTCTAAAAGTTAAAATATTTACTTTGGTTTACTCACGGTTTGTCAGAAAAGCCGATAGATGAGTAAACCAAAGAATTCCCTCAATGTTTAGTTCCACGTATCTAAAATGTCACTCAAAGAACTTTAAATTGTTAATGCGTGGGGTGTCCAGTACTGTACGACGATAACACTGCTGTTGCTCAAATCGGTTTCTATGGAAATAAAAGCACCTTGTTGTTATCTTGCAATGTAAATGGAAGTATTTAATCAGATGAGAGAACCGCCAGGGTTAATTCGGCTTGCGTCATATCATATCAGAATTTTTGTATTTGGGTGTCAAGGATATCGTCCGCATCATTTTAGGAGGACATTAATGTAGCTATTTTGTCCTAACACTCCTTCGTTAGCACGACTCCGTGACAATTCGGTCAGCAAAACCGGAAGTACATGTACATTGTGAGTGACCGGAAATGACCTTGTCATTCTGACCGGAAATAAAGGTTGACATAAGGCTCCTACGTCTTACTGCGGGGAAAGTGTACCACTGGAAAATTCGCATGGCAACAGGTCATTCATGTTTTTTTTGTGAGTATGACGATAAACTGCGCAGTTGTGACTATTTTGGCTGTGAACGGTCAATAAAAACGACTGGAATCTTAATTGGCGGAGGTAGACCAAGCCCATAGTGCTCCTTAAAGGAGTTAGACGCCGAAGTTGTAAACACTCGCTCACTGGTTCTCTATCCACGGACGCCTGCGGTGCTGCCACCTATTGTCGGTGATATGTACTGACGTGAATATCGTGAGTGAGTTGCATCGGACCGGGAACCAGTCTAACGATCACGGGTGCTGCCACCTGCACGAAGGAATAAAACTAGTTTGCCGACCATATTTGTAAACAAACCAGCTTGTTTACAACTTCGGCGTCTAACTCCTTTAACTTGCAGAAAGGATAAAAAATTGCATTGAAAGAAACCTGTGTCATATTGTTGCCAATATCGTGCAGTTTCCATAACTGAAAGAATAAAAAAAAATCTGTTGGGAAAATTTTGAAAAAGTGAGTTTTTGTATTTCATCATCATATCATTACCGGCGTTGTAACCCTGTTGGATTTTTGCCGGAGGTATGGAGTCCACGACAGGCTACTGTCCACCTGTGTGGGGTCTTTTACTTGCCCTGGCATAGACACTCAGGTACAAGGGACCACGGCTTTTAGTCCCATCCGACGGACCCTCAATTTGTTTCACAATTTTGTTTCACAATTATATGCCTTCGCCCGGAGTCGAACTCGCGCCGACCCATTGCACAGTTTGGTAGTCAAGCGCGCTAACCACTCGACCATTTGCACAGGTGCAATGTACACGAAAGAATGGAAAACACCTGAAGCTTTGTCTATTGAAAGGCGATCGTGTTGCACTAGAATGCACATAATATGGCAATAACATCCAAAAGAAATTTTTCAAATATGTGTGTCCAAAGAGGAGAAAACTTGTTTGGAAAATTTGAAAATTTCCATACCGCTCGCCAGTATTACTTCGTTGTTATGTAGATTTGCACTATTCCCGCTCTTTGAGTAAACTCTGTTCGGCCATTTGTGACCACAGCACCAGCGACAGAGCTGAACAATACCCGCACAAAAGATTTAGGGTCGGCACGTACACTGAAGATTGGTTTTCGAAAACAGTATATCAGGATGATCGGATTTAATCTGAATGTGAATGACTGGTCGTTTGACCAGCGCACAAAGGAAAGTTCCGTGGATTGCCACTAGGGAATGAGCTCAGCTATAGGTAGCCCCCCGCCTTAAGACACTGCAGTAAAAAGTAGATATGCCTTTATTTGGTGGCTTTTTATCTTTGTATGGTCTAAATGGTCAATTTGTCGTGTTCGCAAAAGTGTAAGTTAAAATGCTGCCATTTGTCAACCAGTATTGGAATACCGTAGCAGACTCCTTGGAAAGTCTTGCCTAACAGTTTCAATCCATGTTTAAGTCAGAGCTGGCCATAAACAGCAGTTAACGGTAAATAAAAAGGCCTTTACTGGCAGTTAAATGTGACAGAGATGACCTTTTTTCACAAATAAATGTCAATGGCTATTGGACTGGTGATTAAGTGATGAATTTGCCCATCGTTTCTCGGCCTATTGGCTGAGATCAGAATGTTACCCTGGGATTATGGACACAGTAATCAAGGCTTGTGTGGCGGGTTTTTGTCGTTAGCCATTTCAGCGAGGATTTTGTGGTCGTTCAAACAACTGCGGGACATTTGTTAACGGATTCTGGATGTTGAGTTGCCATCCGACAAGGTGATTTCTTTGGCGAAGTGCAGAATGGGGATCATAGCTATGATAGAGGCCAGCATTCGCTTTGCTGAGGTAGGCTAAGCCACGGCCTGGACAGAATTGGTCTGTCGTTGGTTTACCAGGAAATGAAAAAAAAATTGTATCTCATTCCATAATTTATGCACGCTGTCGAATGACAGCTGCCCCAAACACACGAACTAGGCCATACCTTCGTGTTTTGAACCCATTGGTACGTACTTCTTATCTAAATAATCCGTGAGAACCACTTTGACGCGAAGTTAATTCAGGAACAATAAAAAATTCAGCTACTTCGTCAGCGAATCGACAAATTTTTACAGCCGCCATTTTGGGAATGACCAAGACGGGATGAAAGCGATGCTCTGATTGGGCGAAAGGATTTCTTTTGCAAGTACCACAGGAAATCGGGCCGATGTCCTCAGGGCGTAGTTGCGAAAGGAGGGGAGCGCGAAGCCCTGGGATTCTCAGGATGGGGGTGCTCAGGCATCGTCGAATAACATGCTCATAATCGTTAGCACGAGAAATAGTTCATGCCATGTGTAATGTAGGCCTCCATACATAACAAAGTTTATTGTACCACAAACACATACATTACGGCATGCGTACATGTTGGTTCAAGCAGCAACAGCAATTGGTTTCTGAGCAACCGGCGATATTTTTACGCTGCCCCACCCCCATCTTGCCCAACCAACACATGCACATTAACGCAAAGACCTTCAGGGCTGATGCTTCGGAAGTGAAAAAAATTCACGTTAACTAAACTGGTGATTAGGGAGTTTTCGCAAAGCCCCCGAAACGCCAACGCGAACACCAAAGCCATTGTTCGATGCGACGAAGAGAGCACGGAACAAAAGGATAGACTTTCGCGTTGGCGTTTCGGGGGCTTTGCGAAAACTCGCTAATTACAACAAGGGCAACGCTTCGGAGCGAACGTGATACTTCGTGAGAGCTTGCGTCACAATGCGAGATGGTAAAGAACTGGGGAAGAAAATTAACCTCCCGGCGATTGCGGGGGATGAAAACGCGATTACCTACGAATAACTGGATACAATTTGTAAAGCCATAAACGGGTATATGCATCAAATATTTACAGCCTTCTACGTAATATGTCAATCTCTTGCCACATTTTGTTTGAGAGATCCGAGAAAGAATATTGGAGCTATGGTGACTCTGAGAGTCGTCATGGTATCGGCGCAGATGATAACGACAGCAGAATATCTCAGCGGAAGTTTTAAAGTTTGGAGAGGTTCCTGACGTCAAGTTATAGAATAATGGTTTGCCAACCATTTATTTTTCTTTTCGCAATATTGTGTCTCATGATTTAAAGTCAAAGATGCGAACTTTCGGGTGTCGTCGACCAAGATTTTAATATCATGAAACGAATCCAAATTTGTGCATTTCGTTTGGCCGGAAGTGGGAAGTTTGACGTCAGACATAACGTCTACAAGTAAATGTACATTACAGTCAATGTCTCCCCAAATCTAACCGCTAACCCCTGACCCTTACAGGCAGCCGTTACCCTAGATGGGTAACCTGTTGCATAGGGCGACATTTACACCTTTACCCAAGTTACTTCATCATGCCCAGTTCAGACACGGCGATAGGTCAGGAGGATCTAGTTCTTCGATGACCTTCACTTTGTCCGCGGAAGGACTGAACCCAGGCCCCGCGAGAATGGGTTCACACGTCACTTCTATAACACAAGATTACATTCTTTCTACGCTGCAATGGGACTTCTTGCCGTGTTTGCGGAATGATCCGAATTAATCAGCAGTGTCAGAAGTCATATTGGATTATTTGCTTCCATCTTAAGAGACCAGAAATATCAACAAACTTGCAGGAAGTGTGACACATGGCCTTGACCTCAGCCAGAAAGTCAATAGAGAGATTATCTCACTGGTATTGCTAGACAAACTGATTTTGGGGCCAGATCTTCACCAGATATTTTCCTGGCGAGGTGATTCGGAGAGAAGTTGACTGTAACGTCAACGGTACGTCTGACGTCTAGCTACCCATGAGGAAGGCACCGTACTAGCACCCGACACGGCGTCGCTGCGAGCGTTGTGACGACCGGAAGAAGCTGGACATGCGCAGCAGGAGATCGCTAAGGTCACTTCGCTCGCAGCGCCGACCTGTCGGGATATCGGTTAGGTTTAGGATTCGGAGCAGGCTTTAGGGGTCAGGGGTAGGAGGCAATGTGTCAAGGGTTGTGGGACATGGGCCAGGGGTTAGGATTCAGAGTGGACGATATTCACCCCTATTCAGCCCTTTAACTTGGCTCGTTTCACCACAATCGCAAACCTACTCGGGAAAACGAATTGCCAGTGACACCCAGAACCATGTAGGCCTGCAAGCACATGAAGGCCATGAAGGCCTGTACAAAAAGCGAACTCACTCGAACGCACTTTGTCGTGACCTCAAGCAATTTCAACTCATCTGCCGTTTAAATCATTTGAATTTCCGCGATAGACACATTATATCGCTTATCCAGGTTCGTTACGCGGGCGTACCACAAAGTGGATGACGATATCTATTCTTTCTTGTCAGTAACACGACTGAAACCTTTTCAATAGCTTTGAATTGATGTCATTAAAAACAGGTGTTCCTTTCGCAGACTGGTAAATTGACGATCGACGCTCGCAAACAAAGGTAATTCCAGCGAGAGAGGTTAGGTCACGAATTTATTCGCAGAATTTTCAGAATGTCGTCTTTGTTCCTGGTG
>NMRB01003854.1:36231-47231 GCA_002633025.1 Notospermus geniculatus | reverse complement strand
TAAGGCCACGGTTATTATATTCTTTGGTTTACGGGCACAAAGTTTCTGAGCCCAGGTACGGAGGACGGAATAAAAATTAAAAAAAACTTAGGTTCAGTTCACATTTTTCATTTTCAGCTTTAGAATGACAAGTTGGACAAATCGGAGGAAATAAAAAACCAAATAAATTCTTCATAAATGCCTCTTTTCTGCTTCTTTCCGTCCTTGTTGCTGGGAAATAGTGTTGGTTTTATTTATTTTTAGCTGTCCTGACTGCTAATCCAAGGTCGGCGAGAATAAAAATGACTCCATTTATTCGTTTTTTTCTTAGAAGACCTCATTTGAACTTCGGAGGCAATAAAAGAAACTGATTTTCCCAATTTTATTTATTTTTCGGGATGACATTTTGCCACGTCGGCGGGCCCGTAAACCAAAGAATAAAAAAAGTGTGGCCTAACCAAACTTCTAAACACATACATGTAGAATCACCTGATTTTCTCTACATCTTGCCTCAATCATGAATTTGTACAAGAAATGAATAAATTTACTCTTAACAAATTCGAATAAATATTTGTTCCAAGTATTTACATATTTACATCCGTTGTCCCATAAAAAGTCATTGCAATCTGGACAAGACAAACATACAGTGAGGTCTTACTGAGCATCAGATCGAGCTTTTCCTACAGAGCAGCTTAAAATAGTTCACAATATTTTGTAATACGTCTGCCTTATGGAGCAGCTGGATACCAGGCTCTATAAACTGCTCCAGATTATTCACTATCCAAAGCAACCCGGGGTGTGAAGTCAACATATTTGTATTTGATGGAGAGTATACAGAAATTGGTAGTATATCAGAGGAGCCAGAGGCCTAAATCCATATGTATCAACAATTTTCAGTTATAAATTACAGGTAATGGTACATGTGAATGGCATGTAAATGCATGCCTCAGTTGACCAATCAGCACCAACAACAACAACAACATGATAATCACAGTAAGCCTGGTGGTACAGTATTTGAATGCTCGATTCCTGGCGTGCAGGAATTGAAAAGCATTTTGATTGGCTATAATTCGTTCAATATTAGTGCAACAGCCAATCAGGATAAAGAATGATCAATATTCTTTTTGACCTTGTTCATGTTCAGAAATTGACTATGGTGCCACAAATGCACTTTAGGTGCAATGGACCTCAGTTTTTTCCTATTCCGTATGAGTTTCTGTCTGTGTCTGTCATGGAAGACAATCAGGCTGCGCCATTTGTTATTCCAATCACGCAATTAACAACCAGAGAATGAATAAGATTGCTATCCAGAGGAATACACGGGATAAGAACTGGTCTTCAGTGTGCTGTGGGGTACCAGGTTGTGCTGGAAAAGAGAAATAAGAAAGTGATAACATCCAATCCCAACTCCAAATCAGGCAAACTTTCAAAATTTGATAACCAATTAATAAAATATTCTTTAGACTAGAGCTAACTTATTTTTCCCCACTTTCAGCGTTGAGCACATCATCAAAAGTGTCATAGCTGCAAAAATACTTACGGGGACCTGGTCTCCCATCATTGAAGTTGAATGTTGATGCAAAAATACCAAAAGGAAATGCTCCAATACCAAATGACACTTGAAATCCCCCGTTGTTCCCAAATCCAAAGCCTGGAAATCCACCAGTATTTTCTGGTTCTGATCTCTGACCAGGCGGCCGTGGGGGTAATTTTTCTCTGAAGCAGAAGAAAATGTTTAGACAAAAATTCATTTGTATACTGAGGTGAGAATTCATAGCAGTGTCCAATAGGCCTATATATTGGGGCAATAAATTTATCACCTCTCTTTGTTGTCTACCTAATTTTTTTCCATCTTTTATGATTCACTCCATCACAAACTACAGTGATTCGCAACAGACCAGCAAAATAAACTTGGCATCCTCTCCCACAACATGAATCAAAACTCACCTGGGATCTTCTTGGCTCGTACTACCTCTACCATAAAGAGGAATCACTTTGTCTTTACTAATTCCAGCTTTACACACGGGACACACTTGGCGGTGAGGCCTCGTTTCTAACCACTGATGAAGACATGGCCAGCTGAAATGAAAAAGAAAGGCATACATTGAATAGTTGATGTTAGACAGGCAATATCGCCAAGATATCTGTGATATATTTCTGATATTGCATCATGACAAAAACTTCATCAAGGACAACCTGGAAGTGAGATACTGTTTCAGTGCTCATGGAAAGGTTAGCTGTACCGTATTAGATTTTCCCATCAGGGCCGAAGCCATTGCATTATTGGCCCTGGTAAGTACTGAAGAGGGCAGGCCATCTCAAGCTACTCATGTTCCTCACTTGGATGCGGTCTTTTACTTGCCCTTGCAAAGGCACAAGGTACAAGGCACCACGGCTTCCTGTCACAGGTGACAGATTGAAGAACCAGGAATGATCCCATACGGCCCGGGATTCGAACCCGGGACCTGCTGCTTGCTAAGCGGATGTGATAACCACTAAGTATCAAGGCTCCTCATAGAAAGGTTATAGATGTGCTAACATCAAGTTGAGATGATGATGGATGGATGGTGAATTCGCCCTTGACCTTGATTCCGCTTTAGTGTGGGCGCGGACCAAATCAGCCTACAGTACATCATCAGTTTCAAGGTAAACTGATAAATCAAGTATTTTATTGAACGGTCAATAAAGGAAAACTATCAAGTCATCACTCAGGTTCACTCGACACCCTCAGAACACAGGCAATTCAGACTCGGGTATCTTTCATGCCTGACTCAGTGACTGAAACGAAACCTAAAACAGGTCACAAAGTACAGCTGTATAACATTTCTCAAGGAAATTTCTGGAATTAATATGAAATACACAATCCAATATGTTTCTGTTTGGTAACACTAGAAATGAAAGTTTGATCAAAGATTCGATACATGAAACTCAGGCAGGAATGCCACGTCACACAACTGTAAGTTTTTGTACAAATGGATACATTCGTGTAATATGAACTCTCCCTCAACACTGAAAGTTCAATAGTCAGTGTCCTTTTATAGCAACGGAAATTAATTATTCAACTGAAAATCAGAAATAGACGTAGTAGTATCTGAGTAGACCATGGGATTTCAGGAATTACATATTGATACATGTAAGATGAATCTATGTAGCTCAGAGTTCAGAATGACCAGAGAGAGAAACCTTACCCAAGTTTAACATTTGAAGGTGTCCGCCCATGATAATTTATGATTTACTCAGCAACCCCTCAGGCAAACTATTATTAGTAACCACAGACTGTTTGGAGAGTTAATTGCCAGACGCCAATGAATGCGATAAACAATGTGATATCATACGCACCACGCGTCATTTACAATGATGATATGAAGGTTGTATGATGGTTTATGACCATGTAAGGGCAGAATATATCATCAGCACCTGTATCTGACATTTTCAATGTAACTAATTCAATTAAACCATTACCAATTTACATGTAGAATTTCAGTTCATACTAGTTCTAATCAAAAATAGCTAAGCAATCCATGAAGTGAAAACAACAAATGACCCTACAATGTAGATATAGATTTTTGTTAACCAACTCTCTGCTTAATTATGGTACCAGCAGAACGTGGAGGGATAACTTCACCAGGTCTCCTGAACATTCTGGAGATTGACCACGCTGCAGGATACACCAGTGACCTCCTGAACTAGTTCCTTCCCAATGCCCCTCGGACAGTACGACAGCTTCCAAATTCATACTCGCGTCTGAAATCGGAAGCAGCGTGAGTCTGAAATCGGAAACATTTCTTATGAAGGCATAAAGGACTTTTTCCAAACAAGACTGCCATTTGCGTGACTTGCGGGTCGCACTAATTTGCGTCCAACTGCGACCAGTTGCGTCCAATGCTATAAAAAAGTAATTTTCAACAATAAAGTGACCATATCAATATTTGTGAGTGTGGGGAGTCAATCAAACGTTCCTGAAATGAATTTGGAACGTTTCCAATTGCTCATTTACATGATTTACACGATGGTCTGAGGAGTCACAATCCTGAAAGGCCAGAAAGGTCGGCCTCGCGAGTTTTTAGTCTCGTCAAATGTCATTAATTCAGGTTTTTGTGATTAATTCTGATGAGATAATGTAGAGAATGACCATTTAAAAATTAAATGTGAACACTTGTATTGATAAAATGAGTGTTTTGTAGCGTTGGACGCAAATAAGTACGACCGTGACTTGCCAATCTAAATTGTTTTCTGATGTCACAACTACGGCTACGCTGCCACTGGATTGCACAGCAACCAAGTCGTCATGACGTTGTTTTGCATGTTTGACGCATGCGTACAGCAGGAGTGTCATTTCGCCAATCAAGAACCAGCATGCGCGCATGCATCAGAACGATGTCATGACATCATCTTGGCTATTCGTGCTGTTGACGTCAGAAAACGATGGATCCTTTCGTTTGTCACTGTGTACAAAAGGAGTTAAGCCTACCGTTCCCCAACAAATACCACACATTTACATACAAAATTTAATGGACACTAACCAGAATAAATGTCCACACATACTGATGACGGCATCCCGAGCAGTGTCAAGGCAAATGTTGCACTCATAACTGCCATCTGGTTGACTTGTTGGCTCTTCTGCTGCTGCTCCATTGGCATTGGGATTTGCATTTGTGGAACTGGGACCAGCATTCGCCATCCCTTCAGACGACGTCTTTGCGCTACTCATCGAAAAATGTCACTATCTATGGACGTGGTCACGAAGAACAGATACTAAATGAAACGTGGATACAGATCCTGTTTAAATATCGGGAATTCGATCAGAGAAATCAATCGATATTTGTCGATTCGATGTGTGTTTTTTACTTTTCTGCAGTTGGGAGGACTTCCGCTGACGTATGGTTGCGCCTGCGCCGTCTGTTTTTCTTTTGTTTTTGCGGTAGCTGATAGATGTCGCTCGAGTCGCCCAACGTCGGGGTGTGGGAAGTCGGAGCAATCTGAAACAGATTTGACGTTCCGTTCGCTTCAGCCAATCCCCCAAAACAATCGTCTTCGACTCGGAAGCTTTCGGCAACCTTCGGGCAGCCATTATAAGCACCTCGTCCGTATATAGCGGATTAAGTTCGACCACCATATGGTCGGTGATCAGGTCAGAAGTGATGCGGTTGTAGCATTGCGCAGACTAGAAATAGTCCCCTTATAATTTTTTATTTAACTGATGTTGTGTTTGCACAAAATGAGTTATTTCGCAATAAATATTTATATAAAACCGTTTGAGTGGTTAAACTGTGCATTTTGCAACGATTTTTAGTGAAAAATTCGTATGCATTAGGTGACTATTTCTCCCTCCCCACCTCGATCACGAAACAACAATGGCCGCCATAGCTTCACCACTTGAGAAGTTCAACGTGCTGTTATAGCGTGACTAACCCTTCATCAGGTAAGGTAACATGCTTCAACTCATTTTTCTATATGTAGCAACATTCACAATGCCTAATTGGTGACTTAGATCATTCAAGCAGATAGTTTGAACAGTCTTGTCGAACCGATCTTCATCAAAGTAGTTCACGGAGCAATATGGCGCTGTCCGATATACGTCAGAGTTACGATGTTGGCACGAATCGTTCTCTGACGTTCAGATTGTCCCCCAAAACTGAAATTTCACAGGATCCTAATTTGAGCAATACTACCAGTTACTTCGGCAGCTTGAAGATTTTGTATTCTTGCGTGGAGAGCGGCCTCAAAGTACATGTCAAAGGTACCGTGAGCTGCTGCCACCTACCGCCAAACGGTGACATTATCATTTGGTGAACTGCACGCATGCGCTCGTGATCTTGGAGAGTTTATCCGTGTCTTGGAGAGTGAGTTCGATCATGCACCGTCAGCTGCTGCCACCTTTCGCCCAGTGCTGATATTTCTGTAAGGTTGGAGAAATTTTTTCTGTGGGTTGGATTGGAGATTGAATTCATCGTCATCAAGTTTCAGTTACTGACCAAATTTGGTATTCCCGCTCGTTGTCGTAATTTTTCCGGTTTTGCTGCCGTGCCACTTCAACAACATACTTAAAGGAGCACGGTATTGCTACTTTTTCTCGACAGCCGGTGCCACCGCGCCACTCTCCAGCCCAAGGGTCTAACTACGTCTCAGCAAATGACCCGATTTACTGCGTACATTTTGTAATGCATTTTTGTAGTTCGTCTTACTGCTGCTAGGTGGCTCCCTACGTCGGCAGTCAAATAACGTATTTGAGATCCAATACCGTGCTCCTTTAATGCGACAAAGTCGGTCGTCTCAGTCAGCTGCTGCCACCAAGTGCCAAGAGGTAACATTAGAATAGATAGGTTGCGCCGCTTTCCGACTCCGGCTTCAACTGCCCCAGGCCCAGGTACTAAGAATGAATTGCAGTCCACTAGACATCCTTGATAAAAACGATTTGATAGATGTTTGCAAATCATAAAATGCCATAACTTTGTGGCAGAATAATTTTGACTTGTCATCGGAAGTGCACGTAAATCGCAAATATTATAGTCATGTTTCAAGTTGTAAGGCCAATGAAAATTGATTATTAGTTTCTCGTCAACAATTTTTCAGTATTTGATGAGGTTTTTTTTTTCATTATTCATTATTCATTATTTTTTTCAAGCAAAAGACGACCCTTTTCCGATTCACCATAGCACTACAAGTACCATTCAAAAGGGCATACTTGGTAGTATGCCCATTTGAAATGGACACACCAACTACCTATGCCCTTTTGAATGGTAGGCCTACTAATCAATTCTGAAATGATGATGATAATTGGAAGCTTTTATAACTTCGATCATGTCCATGTCAGTTTGTGTATGATTAAAATTGATAACAATAATGTTTTGGATTAAAACCATGAATGTCGTGTTATTTATTCACAACATGACAGAAAAACTCTTCCACTAATTGGAATTATGCAGATTTTTTGTAAATAATGAAATTTTTGTAAATAATGAAATTTTTTGATGAGGGGCCTAAATCAGATGCGGGCGCTGACGAGAAACTAAATCAATTTTCATTGGCCTTACGACTAGGATTACGACTTCAATATTCATTATTTATCTGCACTTCCGATTTATAAGGCCAAATTTTTCTGCCTTCAATTTATGGTGTTTGACGAATTGAAAACGTCTACCAAATTATTGGGAACCGGCCCCATCAGCTGCTGCCCCCTAGTGTCTAAAGTAGTGAGCTTTATAGATGTTATAGAGCACTGTATCAGTGGGTTGGCGTGAGTTCGACTCCGGGCGAAGACATACCTTAGGCATAAGTTGTGAAATAGTGAGGGTCCGTTGGATGGGACTAAACGCTGTGGTCCCTTGTACCTGAGTGTCTATGCCAGGGCAAGATTATGGCTTCGGCCCAGACGGAAAAATCTGATACAAATACAAATGCCAGGGCAAGTTAAAGATCCCACGCAGCAGGTGGATTGTAGCCTGTCGAGAAGGCCTACCGGTACCTCCTCCAGCAAAAACGCAATGAGTTATTAATTTACGCCGCCATAGTAAAGATGATGTGATGAGAATGATTGATGATGAAATCTTATATTTTTCAGCATAGTTAGCCGATACTGTGGGCCTTGACGAGGTTGGTACAGTGCTGTAGCCCGACTGGTAGGAATTGAAGATGGCCAGTTCATTTTCAGCCGGATCAAGTGCTGATGTCAAGATGAGGGAGATGCTAAAAGAGTTATATACACTCATCCATGAAGTGCAGAAGGAAAGAGATCGAGGGGAACACACCATCCAAAATATTCAAAAAACTCATGAGAGAATGCAACAGGAACAAAAAAGTATGAAAAAAAGAAATTTTGATTATAATTAGGCTGTAATTATGATTATGTAATTAGGGCTAATTAATAACGCGTATACTTTCATTACTCACATCCCAGACTCGCATGGTGTTAAGGATTTTGTTCATTGTTGTGGACGGAACTAAGACAAAGTTGTGAGGATGAGATGAACTCTTTAAAACATTCTATCTTGGAAGTAGGTGAATCCCAGAACAATTTTCAAATGTGTTAAACCACCTAGTCTTGCTCTTTAGTTTCAGCCTACTATAAGACCAAGTTAAAGGGTTTATATAACACAGCTATGCAGGATGCTGAGGCTGAGGCAGAGTAAGTTAGATTATGAATCGCACTTGATGCTTGAAAACTTTGAAATCAGTTTGTAAATTGATGAAATGATGGTACCAGTTTTAACTGTCATATTCATTTCGGAGTCTTCTGGAAGGTCTACATTACTTCTTTTAAGCTAAAGCTTGTTTTTTTTCTAGGACTCTGAGAAAGGCTCTTGATAAAGTGGTAGAAATAAAAGCATTTAGACATGATAGAAGTAAGTATCACTAGTAAATAGTTCAAAGGATAGATAGCTCCCCGTCTGTGGATTCTGTAGGCGGATGTGCTAAAGTTGTCATTTGTTGTTTTGGCCGTGCGATTTTCACATGCTTCAATTCCTGCAGGTAATTCTGATCGCCCAAAGCAAATAATGAGGCGAGGAGTTCTCATGACAATGTTACAGCAAAATGCCTCAACGCTGCCACTGTGGATTGGAAAGCCTGGTGAAAAGTGAGTACTGGCATTGCTGCTTTTGATGTTGGGTATTTGAAACACAGGGGTGGATGAAACAACAGTAGCGAATGTGCTAACTTTGACAAGCAGTTACTCTAAGAGTTTTGTCCCAAGTCTGAGCGATGTATCCTTTCTGTTTCAGACCGCCCCCCTTATGTGGTGCCGTACCAGCTGATAACAATTACGTAGCAAAAGCTGGAGACAAAGTTGCAGCCAGGGTGCGAGGTAGTGATGGAGAGGAGAACTGGATCTTGGCAGAAGTTGTCAGTTACTCTTCACCAACAGGGAAATATGATGTTGATGACATAGACGCTGAAGAAGGAAAAGAGTAAGTAAACTCCTCAAACTGACTTCTTCAGGAGTGGCAGGCATTGAATTGATGGTTCTATTTCCTACGACTTGTTGAATTTGTTCAAACATACGGTACATCAAATCTTATTCTGATGCTTTTGTCTATTCTTTTATAGTCATTTCTATTCTATAACCTGATTACATTTTCTTTGCTGCAGGCGGCACAGCCTAAGCAAGCGGCGTATTGTTCCTCTACCAATCCTGAAATCGAACCCAGAGACAGATCATGATGCTCTTTTCCCCAAAGATACAGTAAGCGTTTGTCGATTTCAGTCACACTCACAGATATGAAGTCAAGGATTTTGTTTATTTCTCTTGTAAACATTGTAGGGTTTCCAACTGGAGTGATAGTGATTAGTATCTATGTATCTTTATCGCGCTTGTTTCTCGGGGTTTTGTTGAAGTACTGAGGTTTTCTGTCCTGGTTTCTTTTCAGCTGGTGCTTGCATTATATCCACAGACGACATGCTTTTACAGAGCGCTTATTCATGAACCACCTAAACGGGTGAGGAAAGTGTTTTATCTTTGCTGTGCTGGAAATATTCAAATCTGTTGTCCTCTTAAGACAATAGCAGGTGTTTTGATATTTAAGTCAGTTGCTTCATTTCATAAGCACAGGCAATCCTTCTCACGTTCTTGTCCATGGATAGTGCATTTCTCTCATGATGTGAATACTTTCGTTTCAGCCCCAAGACGACTACTCTGTTCTCTTTGAAGACACATCATATCCTGATGGTTACTCACCGCCTCTTACTGTCGCTCAGCGATACGTCATCTGTTGTAAAGAGGACAAGAAGAAATGAATACTTGTTCTGTGTTCTTTGAGGGAATGAAAAATTGTAAGGGATGTGGACTTTGATAAGTTAGAATCTCGTGAAAGATGCATCCTTTGTTTGTGTCCAGTAGGACATCGGTGGATGTAAAATTTTTGGGAATGTTGCGATTCAAAATAAAAATTGGTATTTTACACTATACTATGTCTTGGTCTTCTCAGTGTGCCTTGTCATTCTGAAAGGATACGTGGAATTATGTGCATCTTTATATACCCTGCAATGGGATTCCAATGAACGATTTTAAGAATCTTAATTAGGGGTATAAAGCTACTGAGTTGAAATGTCCATCACATGATTTCAGACACCTCGGCCATCAGCCTGATCAAAAATCCATGTTGGATCCGGTCACGAATTGGTAGTCAAAATCAGCCTGGCTCATGGACTAAACTCCAAACGAGTGTGGAGTCTGAGAACCATTCCGGTGATCTGCGGGAGAATTTGGCCCTGGCCTGACTCTCCAAAGATCCACCCTGATCACGAACAGGTCCTCTGATTATGTTCACCTTACTTATACCTCATGTGAAAAGAAAGCATTTCAGTGTTTCACAAGATTTTGTTGATTTGAGGTGATTTTTGATCATGTTTGGTTGGAGGTTTTAGTTGCATGTGAGAATTGTTTCAATGATCTTGTGGGGAAATTTGGCCCAGTCTGACCCCTCCAAAGTCGCACATCGAGAACAGGTTGTGTCCACCTGGTGACCTTACTCAATAGGCCTATATCTCCTGCGAAACGAAACGAAAAAGGAATTTTCATTATTTCAAAGATTTTGGTGATTTGAAATGATTTTTTACCAAGTTTGGTAGGAAGGTTTTAGTTTCATGGAAATCTGGTAGATGGCATTGTAATTCCACGCCAGTCGCCTGCTTGCATAGAAAGAGTGTTGAGTATGAGAATCTGGCTACTTGCCACTGGATACTGGTGTCTGAATAGGTTGTTAAAATCAGGCCAACCTGGTCACTTGTACTGAGGGGTGTACAAGGCAACAGCTTATGAATGCCTAGAACCACTGTTGTAACTTCCACCTTTCAAGAGTAGGAAGGTATAAATAACAAGAAGTATGATGTAAATATGTGAAACTTCTATTCTAAATTTTGTATGAAATAATAAAATACATTTATGGATAGAATGTGCAACACTTCAAAAATCAACACATGGAAGGAATCGGATAGAGATCATTAATCATAAATATATTTTTCTGTGGGTATTACAATTTCTGGTCCAAAGTTCAGAACTAATCTCATAACATAACTCCAACCTA
>NMRB01003854.1:13583-29372 GCA_002633025.1 Notospermus geniculatus | reverse complement strand
CTGTCCGATTCCTCCATTACAACCTGACAAAACATCTCCTTGATGTCTCCTACAAGAGCAAAGGTTCCCTGCCGGAAAGAAACAAGGATATCCAAAATGTCAAGCTGAAGCTTTGGTCCCGCTAACATCTCTTCATTCAGACTCTTACCCGAGGAAGTCGCCGCCGAATCATATACCACCCTAACCTTTGTGGTCTCCCGATCTTCCCTTACTACACCAAAATGCGGCAGATACCACCCTGGTTTCAGGGCTTCTTCTTTCGTTACCTCTTTGATATATCCTTTCTCTATATTCGCCTCAAATACTTCCTTGTAGGTCTTGGCTATTTCAGGTCTTTTCTTGAGGCTGGCCTCCAAGCTACGAAGACGTTTCTCTGCTGCCTCATAGTTGTCTGGTAACTCTGGAGTACTATTCTTCCAAGGTATGGCGACCTTATAACGATCCCCTAGAAACTCCAAGGACTTCGCTGTTTTCTCCATGGCAGTTTTCTCCTCCGCTGTAAGGGGAACTGATCCTTGACAAGGTGAAGCATCCGCATTCCAAAGTTTTCTTAACTCCTCGTCCATCTCGAGATCAGTACTACTGGTCCGCGCATAGTGAACTACTCCATGGTCATTTGGTGCTCCTATTGAACCCACACAGGTCCACCCTAGCGGGGTTAATCTAGTCAGGTTTTCCTATCTTCTCTTCCAGTGCTAAGGCTAACTCCGGGTGATCTGACCCGATCAAAACATCTACTTTTCGATGTCCCTCTAGCTTGGGGAATGGGATCCCTTCGAGATGCGAAAATCTCTTCCTAAGTCTAGACCAATCAGGCACTGTGAGGTTCTCACACGTGTGTGGGAGAGTTCTTGCTCCTATCCTCCGAAGGATACTACTGTCCAGGCTCTCCAGGGTTAACTGAACTAATCCGCTTGGAACTTGAGTTTCTTCGGCTACCAAAGTTGAGACATGCAAGGTTGTATCCTGTATCTGTAGTCCTAAGGCCTCTGCTACGTCGGTTCTCACGTACGTTGAATCCGACCCGTCGTCTAAAAAGGCATTTATCTTTATCTTGTTCCCTCCAGGACCCACGAGATATATCGGAATTAAACGAAGAGCTACCTTGGTCGTAACAACTTGTCCTTCCTCGCTAACTCCAAATGAGCTCTGAGTTTTATCCGCTGTAGACTTTGTCAAAGGCTTGTTTGCTGAATGAAGGCTTCTATTGTGAGTCCTAGCACAGCCATCTATCCCACACTTTCCGGAATATGAACATTTTTTCCCATGGTGTCCTGTCCTCAGGCATCTGTAACATAAAACCTTTTCCTTGGCGACGTCCCATCGTTCTTGGACGCTGATCGATGTCCACTTCTTGCACTTGTATACAGGATGTGCCTCATCACAGAGCGGGCACTGAACCTTGGTAGTCTCAGAACCACCCTTTTTCTCGGGGTTTGCATTCTTCTTCAATTCTGGTTTCCCTGAACTATCTGCTTGAGGCGGAGGTGCACTAGGTTTGCTGGGTTCACTTAAAGGTTTGCTAGGCTCACTAGCTTGACTGGTGTGAGTGGTACTCTTCTGAAGTTTGAACTTCTTTAACTCTTTTCCTGTATTCTGTGACTTCTTTCTAAGCCCTTCTTTCAACTCTGCCATCTCAAGGCGAATGATGACTTGTTTGCTAAACCATTCAGAGAAGTAGGATTCAAAGGCTTGTTTGCTGAATGAAGGCTTCTATTGTGAGTCCTAGCACAGCCATCTATTCCACACTTTCCGGAATATGTACATTTTTTCCCATGGTGTCCTGTTCTCAGGCATCTGTAACATAAGGCCTTTTCCTTGGCGACGTCCCATCGTTCTTGGACGCTGATCGATGTCCACTTCTTGCACTTGTATACAGGATGTGCCTCATCACAGAGCGGGCACTGAACCTTGGTAGTCTCAGAACCACCCTTTTTCTCGGGGTTTGCATTCTTCTTCAATTCTGGTTTCCCTGTACTGTCTACTTGAGGTGGAGGTGCACTAGGTTTGCTGGGTTCACTTGAAGGTTTACTAGGCTCACTAGCTTGACTGGTGTGAGTATTACTCTTCTGAAGTTTGAACTTCTTTAACTCTTTTCCTGTATTCTGTGACTTCTTTCTAATCCCTTCTTTCAACTCTGCCATCTCAAGGCGAATGATGACTTGTTGGCTAAACCATTCAGAGAAGTAGAAGAGGCCGTCATTTTCCGTCTTCAATTTCTCGATCTCATAATCCACTAGAAGGGTGTCTGGGATCCTTTGAAGGACCAGCGTGTACAACGAAGAGGGTCCCATGACCTCAGCTTCTCTACCCGCGTCCATCAACTTCACCACCATATCCTGAATTCTATTGGAAAAACTTTCTAGTCCCCGAAGATCGTCTTCTTTCATTGGCTGCACCGCTATTATCGCATCCATATGCTGTTGAATTAACCTCTTCTCTCCACCATACCTGTCGTGAAGCTTCTTGACAGCTAACTCATACTGCCCGTCAGAGTATCCCAGTCTCTTGACTAAGTCAGCTGGCTTATCAGATAACGCGTTTTTCAACATCATCATCTTATATCTTGTAGGCACCTTGGACTTGTGAACGAAAACGTCAAACTGTTCCCACCAGTCGGCGAACTGACCTTTATCACCTTTGAATTCTGGGACAGTTGGTTTTGCCATACTCTGAAAGAAACGCTTGAGTTCCTCACTCTCTGCTTTACTACTATCCCTTTTGGTGGTCTTCTTTAGATGGACCTTGGTATCCTTGGGAGTGGACTTTCTTTCATCGTGATCTTCGTCTTTCCTCTTCCTACTATCCTCTGACTTGATAGGACTCCTATATTCACGTTCTGATACTTTCTCCTTTTTGATCCTGAGTATACCGTTTACAGTTCCATAACCTTTCGCTCGAAGTTCCGATTCCAACTGAACCCTCTCTATCTCATCTTGCTCTTGTTTAAGTAAGAGCTCTTGCTCTGCTTCCCGCAGGCGTTGTTTTTCCTCGTACCTCCTTTTTTCTTGAGCTACTTTTAGTGCTGCCACTTGCATTTTTATTTCTGCTTCTCTCGATGCGATTTGCTTCTCCTCCATAAGACACTTGGTATTTGTATGACCTAGATCTCCTATTCTCCTTGAGGGGGTCTTCAAATCCCTGCTATAAGCTGAAGAATCTCTTTTCTTCAACTGCAATTTACTATCGAAGGTCGCGGGAGTTTTCACTCTACTATTCGCCATCCGATCTGCTATTTGATCCTGGCAATCCTCGACCTGTTGCTTAGTGATGCTTAAGACATGAGCGGCGTCCATTGCCTCTTGAGGAAACTGTTCCTCCCCTGCATCCAGTATTCTGTCTGTAATGTTCTTCAGTTCCGTGAATGATTTCTCCAATCTAGATTCCAGTCTCTCGAAGGCCTGTCTGTCGGCATCCTCACCTATCAGCTGATCAGCTTTCTTGCAATATCTATCTAAGTCGTCCCGTATGAAGTCCCTCTCCATCTGTAAACGATCCATCCTGGATGAAGTCGTTGACGTCGAAGATGGTGTAGGATCATTGTATTGCTGAATAACAAAGTCCTTCAAATGTGAGGGTAACTTCCTCGAACGAGTTGACCTCCTAAGTAACGGTGAATCACTATCTCCAAAGTTCTCCATAATTACTGACTTCCAAGCGACAACCCTGAATTCCAAATAACTCCGCTATTATGATCAATGGTAAGTCATATATTCCGAGCCAAAAACTATTCAGCCTCAAAATATAGCGTCTGGACCAACTACTATTCAGCCACAGACTAACTATCGATATCACCATTAAACCTGGATCGACAACTATTCAACCACAGGTGTCTGTAAATGACATCCATAGACTCATCCGAAGATTTGGAATCCTTGCGATCGCTCTAGTGTAACTACAGCTCCCTTAGAGAGTGAAGCCCTCTGAGTATGGCTTTCCTGATCCCGAAATGATACAGCTGCATACCGGGTTGCGATGTGACATGAATCTCGTCACTGGTGGCTCGTCTGCTCAGATTAACGAGAATGCTGCGCTCATGCCGAAAAACGTACAATCGTGGAAACTGGTGTCTTTCTCTTTGGATATTATAATTGTACTGTAGTCGTTGATTGTTGAACTCCGGCCAACGGCAATCCCTGGTCCTATACCTCTGCACGACTTGACATAGGACTACATAAAGCACTGAAGTAGTTGCTACCAGGTTTCTGATAAATCCAATAACAATCTCTGAGAGTTCATCTCCTGTTACTCCATTTACCAAGTCATTCGTTCCCAATTCAAGAACCAGGAGGTGCGGGCGTAAATTCTCCACCTGCTCTCTTATGAAGCTCAGTCCAGTACGGTTCGCCAGAAGTCCGCCTTCACCGACAATGTTGACCCTGACTCCGTTCAATGAAAATGCAGGTCCAAAGTCTGCTGCCCAGCCGTGTCCAATATAATTCGATCGCTGACGAGCTAGGTACGATCTATATCTCCTCACAAATGAGTGTCCACAGACAAGCACTCGCATTCTAATCTCGTGATGACGATCACAATCCAATTTCTATTCGATGACGAATGTTCTATAATGACTGGTGTCCGACGTTATCCGGCTCGAAGGACCACTTGTGCTAAGACGCAGAGGACTGTATAGTACGATGAAATAATTCAAGCGTCTTACTATCTCGAAGTATCCTAGAGTGTACTCACCAACTGGCCTGTGACATAAACTCGACTCGATCCTGACTTGCTCTGGCACTGTTGGATCCGATTTGTAGATATCAGAGTCCTATCTCCGATAATGGTTCAGAATTAATAATTACGAAAATCCTATTTACACGATTCACGATGATTGACGTCTCACACTAGCGCCGCCACACCGGCCCCAATTCTGTCTCAGCCGGGTGGTCCTCCGACGGCACTGTCTTCGGGGCAATGCGCCGCGCCAACAGTGGGTACTGTGGTTGTGTACCGGGATTACATGAGTGTGTAAAACTGCGGCGAGGTAAGTGATTTTAATCATTAAATCAGCGCAGAAAACTTGACAGCGGTTTGACAGCTGACGACAGGCGCTACTACTGTGACTGCACTCCTTGCATAGTGCATGCACACGCGGGGGCCTTGCACTGTTCATCCCAGGCCATGCCGGTACTACGGAGGTGTTCATCCTAAGTTGGCCAGGAATATGATGCAATAGCATATTGGTTTGCACAGTGCTGATCCGGCAACATGATATGACTTGTCCTAAAATAATCGACAATGTTGGCTGTGTCTGCAGGTGGCCTGTTAGTGTTTATTTATTGATCATGTTGATGTCATGATGTGGACCTATAGATCTACGGTATGCTATATAATGTATATGTATGGCAAAGTGAAGTCAACTTGAGGTGGAACATTGCGTGCCCGTAGCTAGCTTGGGTCAGCAGTAGCATGCACAGAACATCATAGGCCTCTAGTATGTGGAGCTGATCTCATCTTGGGTTGAAATAGAAACGTTGTGTATCACTATCAGCAGCTTGGCTTGGTCAGCAGTAGTAGCATGGTAGCATGCATATACCATGCATACGTTGAATGTCTGTGGAGCTGACCTCATCTTAGGTTGAAATGGAGATCAATGGTAGTTGGCCTCTGTTATTGTAATGAAATAATGTTACCGTGCATGTGAAATGCTGTTCAGCTTGGGGTGAACTGAATCTATGGGGTATGGAAGGAATGTTGTTAAAATTGAATAAATAGGCCCTATATGTATAGTGAGGATGTTTTGTCTTTTTGATTAGGGCCTACAGAATGTTCGCCAGGGACTTCACCCCCGAATTCCATGCTCAGTTCCATGGACCATACTGACCATGCTGACTGTGGCACAGTGCCTATGGTGGAAGAAAATGAACAACGGGAAGAACAGTCCACCACATCAGCACCGCCTCCTATTAGTCCTAAGTCATCTGCCCGGTCATCTGAGGTAGAACCTGAATTAGATAAAGCAGGTAATTGTCTACTAGTAATAAATTGTATTTGAAACTTTTGCCCGTCTATTAATGGTTCAAGTGGTCAATATGTACTCAAAAGCAATTTGTCTCAGACGTCTCAGATGGGGGTGTGTATATGTAGGTCATGTAAATGTTATACATGTATCTTTTCCCTTCAGAGAGTGTAGAGCCAGTACCTGATGAGGGAGAGGTGTCAGTACCCACAGTGGGACCCACAGATGTATCACAAGACCAGTCTCAGAGGTCTACAGAGGGTAAAGATAAGGCGAAGAAGTTAAAAACGTTGGATAAAGCAGGTAATTGTCCTGGGGTAATTGTATTAACTTAGTCCATCGAAACCATCATGAGCATAGGGTGACAGCTGAGGAAACTGCTGGTAAGTAAAACATGTAACATCAAATGTCATACTACATACAAACGTAACTCTTTCAGATTACGATGAGGATTGGGAGATGACCCAGTTGAATGCCAAAATAAAGTCACTAGAAGCACTGGAGTTCACCACATTTCAAGTGGTGAAAAGAAAGCTGAAGATAAATTGTGAACCATGCAGTGCACTCATAGGTGTTGGCGAGAAACGGAAAGCTTTACATGACTTCAAGAGACACATAAAATCAAGGAAGCACGAGCAGGGAATCAAACGCTTTTGCAGGTCGAAGGAGGAGAGTCAAAAGGAGGGTAGGATTTCGAAAACAGTTGCTGACATCTTGCAAAAAAATAATTTGTTATATGAATCAGTTGTAAAGAAAAAGTATCCTGGAGTTTTTGATCTAGTTCCTGCAAGCATATATGAAGACTCCAAGATACTCTGCACTTACTGTGCCAAGACCCTGCCTTTGCAGCCAAAGACAAGTTCTTTGGAGGTAATTCTCCGCAACCACTGTGAGGGCGGGACTCACCAGGCAAAGGTAGGGAAAGCCCAGGGTAAACAGTCACTTCTAAGATTTGCTCCAACTGACAAATGACTAAGTGCGAAAGGTTCCAAAAATCAGGGATCAAATGAATGTAAGGTGTCTCATGCTTGCTTTGGTTTTAATGCACGTCAAATTACCATCGGTGTGAATGATTATGATGTTACATTTTTGCACCATGAGAATCCTAGTTTAGACAAAAATAGCAATGTTCTTTGGTTCCCTGAGCCTTTCACCACTCATGACTCAATGGCAGGTACTCTAAGAAGCCCTAAGTGCAAGAGGCTGTGTTTTGGGAGTGATGACTGTTGTATTGAATGCAAGTTGCTACCCAAATTGAGACCATTTCTGAGTAGGGTTCAGCGAGGTAAGAAAAAAGAAAGGCAGACTGTAAATAAAGCACGAAATTCATATTTTGGGAAAGAACAATTGCTTCAAAAAGTCAAAATTCTTCGCCTGCGTTCTCAGCGACAAAAATTGGTCATCTTGGGCCTAAATGCTGCTATTTCCAGAACTCTTGCCAGAAAGACAACATTAGAAAGCATCATTGCTTCACATGCTGAAAGGTCTGATATAGCTGCTCTCACAAAGGATCTTGAGTTAGCCTATGACAAAGGTCTGTTAAGTAAACAGGCCGGTCTCATGGAATTCATGAAAACAATAGCAAAAAACCTGACTAAGAAACCACGCGGCCGGAGGTATGATGGCTTTACTTCAGACATTTATGAATTGGCCAAAACATGGGGTGGTGAAAGAGTGGCACGGGTTTTGTCAGCCAATTTATGTGGCCCATCTGAAACCACCCGAAAGAGAAATCGCCGGAAGAAGACCATCCACTATCGTCCAGAGGCACCAAATCTGAAGGTTTTTGAACACCTGGCCAACACTTATAGGGATTTGAAAGTACACTACGACATCACTGGTGGTGTATTGGTGGAGGCATGTGAGGATGAGACTGCAATTCTCAAACAGGTTTTTTGGGATGAACGTACAGACACCCTTTGGGGGTTCTGTGGTCCAAGTGGCGATGACCATGTTTGTGTCTCTGGATATGTCATTCAAATTCAGGGTGAGCATGCATTTGAAATAATCCAGAATGCTTTCCTTGACAATGTCATAGGTGGGTATGCCCGGGTCATCATGTTGAATCCTCTAGATGACAAATTGCCCTCCCTTGTGTGTTTTCTCATGGCAACATGCAACAAGCTCACAAACGTGGAGGTCAATCAGCAGTGGATTGAAATTGAAAATCTCTATGACCAGGCTGGGTTGACTCAAGTCCTTGGGCCTCTCGTTGGGCATGCTTCAGATGGCGATTCTAGAAGGCGGAAGTTGATGTTGGCAAGGTCATTGGCAGAGGGTGATAGGTATTGTCTACCCAATGATTCATTCACTGTGAGTGCAAAGAAATTAGTGAAAGAGGATGGGTCATTTTCGGTTTCTGACATTATGGATCAAGATTATATCCATAATCATAAAAAACTGATCAATCCTCTTGATCATGCAATTCGCTGTCTGAGCATGGGGGGGCATGCAGTCCACATGCATCATCTGCGTTTGGTGTTTGACAGGTTTGAGGATCATGGGCTCAGAAAAGGAGACATTGAAAGAGAAGACCGACAGAACTGGGCAGCTGCTCAGAGACTCAGCTTCCCAGCAGTGCGTCATTGCCTGGATCGAATACAGAATGCCATAGATGGCACTCGGGAAGATGTCTTTGGGACAATCACTTACCTAGAGCTAGTGTGGTATTATGTGGAAATCTTCATTTCACGCACAGCTTCACTTCTTCAGCGTGTCCTTTATAGTTCTTACGTTGCCAACTTTCTGAGACTGTGGCGGATGTGGATCTACAATACTCCTGGTCTTACTTTAAGAGAGCATTTCATCACAAGGGAGTGCTTTCAAGATGTTGTTCTTTCATGTCATGCTGCTGTTCTGTTGATAATGGCCACTAGGGATCTTACACCAGGACGTCCAGTACGACTCGACTTGTCAGGTAGTCAGCCATGTGAAGATTACTTCTCGGAAAACGGCAGCTTTGTGAAGAATCGCCACAATTATTCCTTCGCTGATATGCTTCTCAACCTTTCGGGAATGAATAGAATTCAGGAGATGAGGGCTGATCCTAGTGCACCAGCAGTCCCAAGAAAGCACGAGAAGCAGGAGGATATATGGCTAAAGGGAAATCCGAGGGAACCTGTTGCTGATCTTACTGACTACCCCACAAATGACCAGATGATCAGTGCATGGGAAGAGGGCTTGCACATGGCCCAGAGGAAGGCAGCAGATTTGGGAATGGGTGGAAACCAAGCTGACGGTTGGCCACACCACAGACGAGGCAGAGGACACCGTGGAAATGGTGGTGATGATGATGATGATGATGATGATGATGATGATGATGATGATGATGGTGATGATGGGGTCACATCTGGTCCTGGGGCTGACACTTCAGCCCGGTCCACAGTTCCGGATTGGTTCAGACGACCCTGGGATGTTGACGAGATGCAGATTTCAGGGGCAATGTCAACAGAGATACATGTGGAAGAGACAGCAGTTGACTTGGCTGAGGACGGGGCTGAGGAGTCTTCTAGTGTAAGTGGGGAAGAAGCAGTAATTGATGATCAAGTAGTATTGAGGGGGGATGTTGGCAGCCAGATGCGTCAGTGGGTTGCTAACATTGAAGATGAGAGAGGCGATGAACAGGAACAGGAAAGGCCCGGGGAAAGGCCTGTAAAAGTCAATCCTCTTGTAACTCTACCAAATGGCAAAACCATCTATAAATCAACATTGGTTTCACAGTTAAATAGCAATCCCAAATTGCCGCTTGATCGACTTCAGAGGGTGCATGCCAACACACCTGGAAAAGGGGGGAACTCTGTGCTTCAGGAAGACCTCAGCAATTCAATATGGCTTCATGGTGACTGCGCCCTTTCTGATGATGGCGACCCCATAATCGGCAGAGTTCAGAGAATAAGGAAATATGGTCGCACTAGGATTGAATATGTTAAGCCAGTGTCTCTTGAGTCAGCTGCAGCTGAAAAGCGTTCTATTGAGATCATTCTCTGTCTCTATGATAAGGTAGGTGAGACTGGGCAATACAAGTATAGATCTGATCTGCAGCAAAAGGTCTTGTTGTCCAAAATCATCATGCCAGTTACACTTGCATATGACAGTGAGACTGAGTACTTTTGTCTGGCTGAAGAAGACCAGAATGCTCTTGCAGACTTCCAGAGGCGACAAACTGCTGCTGCTGTAGCTGTCAGACCAGGACGGAGGTCCAACCATCAGGCCAAAAGCAGCACAGCTGTGGTGGGTGATGGTCGTGTCACCTTGGTTGTTGATCCTGCAGAAGGGTCCTCTAACAGTGATGCAAACACTAGGCGATCAAAACGAAAGAGAACGCTGATTTTGTATGAATCTTAAAATCAGCAGAAACACAGTCTCTAAGCATGGTCTATTCTTGCACTTACACTAAATCAAGGGTGGTTGCTTGGGCTGGATTCTCATGGTATTTCATGTTTTTTATCACAGTTCAAGCTGTAGTATCCTCTGCTGCTGATAACTCTTTCATTGTCCTTTTGGTATGAAACTCTGGTGCTTTTCCTAGACAGTGATAAAAGAAACCTGGACCTATATTCATAAAACCCTGCTGAATTAGTTGGCTGCTAGTAAGTTCTGTACATTGGCCTGTACAAACTTGGCACTTTATTTAGGAGGCAACTATATAAGCCTAGCAAGGTGTTATGAATATGGGACCTGGACTCTCCAGTTGCAGTAGCTGTCGTGCTCTAGTCTCAAAATGCAGCTTCAGATTATACTGTAACCATGGTTGTCATGGTTATATCTGATCTAAAAAAACTTATATTTTTGTAATACTGTTAATTTGTGTGCAATTACCAGGGAGTGCAATTATTGTGTCATGTAAGAGATCTGAAACAGGGTACATGTGTTCCATTATACATGTACAAGTTCCATGTTCATAAACAGTGGTAAAAAGCACATTCTGTTGTATGAATATGTTTTTATGTATATTTTATTATAGTTGTAGTTAGTAGTAACAACAGTGTGGTAGTAACAGTCAGAATACTGCTGATTCACTTGCAGCTCTACTTGTGGTACTGGGTTGTCCATGACATTTTCTTCAATTATTGTAGCGTTGAAATTGTTTAGAAATTTTAAAGTCTGTTGTGATATTACTTGTTCTATATTTTATCCCATTCAAATAATTTGTTGAGGACCAAGGCCCTCAGGCCAACTGTTTCACTGGTCTGTAAGGATCCTTTGGATGAATCCTTATACTAGTAATTCCATTCTTCCTACATATCCTATATTTTGTAACTGGTCAACAGAAGTTGTAGACCTATTGAACATTGCTCAGGGTATAATAAATGGTGAAATATATTTTCATGAATTCAATGAATTTCTTGTCTGTTGTCTTCTATTTCCCTACCATTGAAACATGGAAGAGTTCATCTCCTCCCCTGCAACAAGCTACCCTTAACATCCTCCAGCTAGAGGGGGTGGAAGTGCTTGCACCTGCCAGCTAGAGGGGGTGGGGATATTTTTTCTGCCAGCTGCAGGGGGAGGGGATTTTCCTTCTGCCAGCTGGAGGGGGTGGGGATCATGAATTCCCGGATCCAGCCAGAGGGGGCCTTTTGAAAAAGCAATGCACACACATGGTGTATGGCCAGTGGGGGGAGTGACCCCCCCGGGATATTAGATAGGCCTAGGAATGTCGGCTTATTATCCAGGTCTATGTGGGAGAACTTTGTTTACAAATAGGCCTTTTTTAGTGGGGACTTTATCAGATATTTCAATGAAATTATCGAGAAAAATTTATAAGGTGATCATTGTTGTGTCTGACATATTAATTATGATAATGAGGTCGGTCGCGTGACGAAACCTCTATGACTGGACACCTCTTAATTATGGACAACCGCCCCCACACCACAGACGGGCATCTTCTGTCCATAGCTATTTTGGTCTTGCATAAAATGTGTGACCTGGTCTAGGAAAACCCGTCAGAAGTAGCTGAATGATCAACAAGGGCTGTCAGATTGCATATGCACTGGTTTACCCGTGACGTTGTACATTTCAGCTACTGAAATGTGCAGGTTCACCAAGACCATTAACACTTTCCTCAAATGCAACATCTGACAGGTTTTTTCCTAGACCGCCTTATATGTAGCCCGCTCCACCAAAAGTAGGCACTTGTCGCAACCAAGGAAAGGGTTAACGGCCTTACAACACAACTGAAATATACGTCTCTGCAGGTTGACAATAGTAGTGGACAGCAGTGATAATAGTTGAGTAAACTGATGACCAATGATGGCCACTTGTGACAGCGCCTGCTTTTGCTGGAGCGGCTCACACTTTCTGACCAAACTATCAAAACAGATTTGACAAAGAACAGCAAACTTTGGAGAAAGTGCCAACAAATTTTCATTTTTCATCCAATTTTGAAAATTCAAGGTTCTACTGATAGCTTAGACAGTGCTCTATTAGTATTTACATACATATGTACTAAATTTTCAAGGCCAAACTTGAAATCCTTCATTTACAATTCCCCCCAACGACCACACCCACCACTCACCTCGGCAACCTTGGCCGGTAACTCCTTCATCATCTCCTTACAATAATCCAAAGAGAAGTTTTTTAAATCCACGAAAAAACGTCAAAAATCCTTTCAGAAATTTATATATTCCATAGTGTATACTCCAGGGCCAATTGCCAAAATTTTCTTCTGTGTAGTCTTAGTAAAGGCCTGTACGTCTGAGTATTACATTATTCCCGGTCAACTTTGTGTACACACTACTTTAGAATTGGTGCCCATTGAATAGAAATGAGTTGTTCCAATTTGGATAGGGGGCCGTCTCAGAACTTTCGATAATCATTAATGTTCTTTTATTGAATGTGATTTATGGGTACCTATAGGCCCATGATGAAAAACCTGTTTTTCGCACTGCATTCAGAAAATTTGACCCTAAATTTTATCGTGTGAAACAAGCTATAGAGACATCTTGAAAGTTCTCAGCCACTTTGATGTACCCTCAAAGAAGGGGCACAATTCCCGAAACGACCCCCTATTAAAAATCAAACCATCAAGACCAGAGCATTCTTATGTTAATAAGGGAATTCCACTTGAGGTGGGGTTCCTGAGGGGTGACCATGACGGATAGGCCTTGATTGGTTCAACAGGCATGTCTGAGGGTACACCTCTACTGTCAGTCAGTCCATCACATGGGACAGTTATGGCCACTCCACACGATCAAATTTTTCATCCAATTTTTTGGCAATTCAGATTCCAGGTCTATTGGGGCTCAATGTACAAACCCGCACGAAGGTCTTTATTGAGCATATTCAGAAAACTGGATGAAAAGTTTGATCATGTGGAGCGGCCATAAGCCGTGGCGCCTTGTACCTTGTTGCATTCCAAGGGCAAGTAAAAGACCCCATCCAAGTGAGGAACATGAGTAGCTTCGGCCCTGATGGAAAAATCTAATACAGATACATACATCATGTAAAGTAACGGATGAAGCAGGATTTTACTCGAAGAAATTATCTCACTGAGGTTTCCATACGAGTGCTACCGGCTTTAAGATCTACAAACACGTGATCACATCTTTTTTCAAAATATAAACATAAAAACAAAGTCTTTGCAAATAATTTCTTCCCGTCTGATCTTAAATTGTTGGTTTATCATTTGAATTACCATCACGTCTTTTTCCAGCGAGGAATGTCTCGCAAATCAATTTTCAAGCACTCTACAAATCTAGGTTCGGCTACGGCACGAGCCCGGGGTATGTCGATTTGTTCCATCCCATACATTCCTCTGAATTGGGGCCTTGTTTTCCAAATATGACAATGTAGATGTTATGACTTGGTAGAATGAAAACGGGCCAATTAACGACTATTAAATCGGCCAACGTGCGATCAGCAACAACTATTTACTCAAACAGCTTCATAAAACTGGACATTTCACACCACATACAAATAAAAAATCCACCATTGTTGACAAAATTCTTCACTCATTGTCACCAGACTTACAAAAGAATTACATAACTGTTTGCACTGGTATCGTAGCCGATCTCGGCCAACAGCCAGGACTGACGCCTCAACTAACACTGCCATTGATGGATATTTTTGACGAAATATTTTTAGATTTTCAAAATTAATTGATTTTCTGCGAGGTTTGAAATATCCCCAAGCCAAAGTCCCCGGGGGTGTATTCCCTGAATCGTCACAACCGAAGGAGTTCTAACTAGTGAGATGATAACAGGCGCGGATCCAAGGGGGGGGCGCACCCGCCGCATGCCTCCCCTTTCGGCCAAAAAATCTTTAAAATTGACCGAGAAATTCTGAAATTTGGAGCAAATCATTGAAATTGACCGTAGATTTCAATGTTTCTAGCACAGTGCGCCCCCTCTTTCCCGAAATCCTGGATCCGTCCCTGGATAAAGAGGGGCAGAGGGTTTAAATTATTGAATAGACGATATCACTCCAAAAGAGCGCAGCACCTGACGGGTAACTACAGCGTCACGACGTCCCGTACTCATTCCATGACATCTTGACTTGAGACGACGTCATGATCGCTGAAACACGTGGAGGTTTTTCGAGTGGCGCCATGGCGTTCAGAATGGGGCACGGGACGTTGTGACGCTGAAGGCCTAGCTAGCTACCGTCAGGTGCTGCGCTCTATTGGAGTGATAGAGTCTATTGCGAGCAATGAGTGCTGATTCGAACCCACGATATCTTACATATGGCTTCCTTGCCAACGGTGTGATGCTTACCACTGAGTTTGTATTTGATTTTCCCACCAGGGCTGAAGCCATGTCATTATTGGCCCTGGTAAGTATGGAAGAGGCCATCTCAAGCTACTCGTGTTCCTCACTTGGATGAGGTCTTTACTTGCCCTTGAAAAGGCACAAGGTACAAGGCACCATGGTGCACTGTCCTTTGTGATGGACTGAAGAGCCAGGGATTAAATAAAAAATAAATAATTTAAAAAAAAATATTTGCAGAAGAAACTCATTCTAAACAAAAATATAAGAAATTAGATAAAACAAAAAGAAACCATTTTATGACAAAGGATTTTTGAAAAACTGTAATTATTCCGTATTTCTTTATACTAAACATATTACAAACATGCAATACAGAAACCACGTAACAAACTGATACAAAAAATAATACCCGTACTAATAATGTACTTCTACCCGCTTGAGTGAGAAAAATAATGTGAAAAATGAATTTTTGGGACCAGTCCATATGTGACTGGTATATATTTGATTTTTCTGATTACATAGCATTATGGGCCTGGTGGTATGGAGGAGGCAGACCTCATTCAAGTAAGCGGCGAATCCACTGTCGCGATTTTGACTTCAGACAGGGTTGCGATCCATTGCGATCACCTTATAAGGACTTCCGATTGCCATATAAGGTGATTGCAAGGGATCGCAACCCCGTCTCAAGCCAAAATCGCGACAGTGGATTCGCCGCTTTGTGCTATGCTTAGCCTTCAGCTCTGATGGAAAAATCAAATACATGTAGACCTACTTCATTACATCACTCCTGAGTCCTATTATCAAAATCTAACGACGGATTACCCCAAGGATAAACCATAATTAAATCACCTCCATCCCCACTTCACATTTTTTCAACATTTATAACCCACGCTGACCCAGACAATGATAATGGTCCTGCTATGCGACAACAATGATGTTGTTATGTAACATGGAAGAGCATGGTAGCCGAACTTAGAAATAGAAACAATTTTCTCACAAAAAAAAGTTATTTTCATTGTGGCTCCTGATGGGGCGTTCGACACATCTCACGATCAGAAATGACCACTACCCAGGAGCCCTGATAGCCAGTGGTTTATCACGTCTCCTCAGAGCCAACCAAAAAACGTG
>NMRB01003853.1:40754-51020 GCA_002633025.1 Notospermus geniculatus | reverse complement strand
TAGAATTTAGTATACCGTATGAAAGTAAAATTCTAACACCTGTACGTGGTATCAAATCGAAGATAACGTCTATCTGAAGCATGAGCTATCTGACGAATGACACTTTGGGGCGAAAGAATACTGACTCAGCCAGTTTTCATCAAATGAAATAATCGCCCATTACTAACCCTTGTAGACCCAGGTAGAATATCTTGACGGTAGCCTTGTGATGAAATGGTTGTGGGTCATTTAGTATGATAGCACTCTGTAGTCTATGGTAACTGATCAGTAATTCTAATGAGATGGTTCACCCTGTGAGTTGCTAGTGGGTGGACGTTTTCAGAGAAGTTAGCATCATAAGTGTCCTCCACACGTATCGGCTGAAGTATCACGTGCAGACACAGGGTGCATTCTCTCCTTACCTATCACCAACAAGAGTACAAGCATATACTTTTCCCATCACCAAAATCAGCCCATACTTGACCTTCACATTTTACCAACTGTACAGAGTATGTTAATGAGAAACTGTGCCAACTTATTCAGTTCCTTTTCTCTCCTTGTTCAGCATTGTCTCTTAACCAGAGAAGAGTGTCCACTAAAATTGTTTTATGAGCTTTGCTCTAGAAAGAACAGTGTTGTGGAAACTGTAGACTGCTAGTCAAGATAAGATGTCAGCCCTCTAGCATGAACTTGAAAATGTGTACACTTAATTCTGATTCACCTGGTATCAGAATTAAGTCAGTTCTTTTGATTGACTTCATATCCTCTTTACAATTTCCAGTTCACTTTCAACCCCCGTCACCTAGTAGTACCTCTGGTAAGATGTGACGTGATGCGTGTCTGTCAATTTATGTTAAAAACGACCCTGGAAACATAAACTCGGTTCCGTTTGTGTGGTTTGGAAATGAATTTACCTGCAGCAGTTTAGTAGCTTTTAGGCATTGTGAATCATTTGCCTTATCCTGAGGTAATCAGTGCTCTCCCAATATCACCACTCACAAAGGTGAGATGATGTTGGGAGGGAGCACTAGAACCTATCTGGTCACCTCAGGATGCCTTTGACTGAAGTCTTTTTGGATCCGGCCAATTTGCTATGTGAACCTCTTGGAGGAATTTTAATTTAAATACCGACCATGATTTCATCAATCATGGCCTGGTTTATTGTGACGCCTTCGGAGTATTTAGTGACATGTGGTCCACATGTCACTAAATACTCCGAAGGCGTATGTCATACTTTTGCAATTCGTGACAACCGTGAACGTCAGTTGTCTTTGGTGCAGTGTCCCTGTTTGATGTGATGTCATCAGTCATATAGCTACTGACGTCATCTTCATGAGAAGTATGCCCCATTATCCCAAATCTCTCCAGTTACTTTTCAAATATCCCCATACCGGTACCTTCGCCTTTCTGCTCAAATTCTCAATGACTTTACAATATTATGCTTCATAGACGCTTAATAATTTGTGATTTTGCACAGAGTACAACATGTAGATTTATTTGCGTGGAAGTTGCTATATTTAGTGTGATTTTGTATTTCCATGAGAAAGTCCTTTCATTAACTTGCTATTGAACAGACTTTTCCTGTGTTGCCCATGTGGACCAACAATAACTTGGTCCACGGATATTCAGTTTAACGAGTATCACATTGCAATTACCCTTGCAGGCACACACCTTACTGCCCCTGGTAAGACAATGTAAACACAAACTGTCTAATATGAAAATTCCCTGTACAATATACGTGTATCCTATTTAGAATTCCTTGTTATTTCTAATTAGACTGCCTGTCAGAAATCTTGCTGCAGCCATTTTCTTTTCTGCTTATGTAGCCCAAAGTCGAAGTTATCTGTTTGAATATGCTCATTTTTTTCTGTCCCACTACTCCACAGTTTTCTTGGTACCAGTATTATGGAGAATATTTTGCCGTCTTTCCCAAGAGGAAGTTATTCTGGACCAAGTGAGATCTATCCTCTTTTTGTTGAGGTTTTAGAGACCTGATGAAAGTGTCTGCAATGATCATCATCATTCATACCCGGTGCCTTTTTCAGAGAACCCTGAACTCAACACGGCTTATCTGCATGCATTATGAGGCTTTCAATTATTGCAGTGCAGTCAGGTGTCTTGTGCTATCGTCTACCAATGAGTGCATGGCTCATTTGCATATTTCTTGCAACAGCCAATCGCTGCATTATTCCAGTTCTCTAGTGTCTGTCTTCCACCAATCACTGCATGGCTTATTTACATCTTGCAGACTATTGCATGATTATTTGTTGTTGTTGCATGTTTGACTAACTGCGTAAGTTTCGTCTTGTGCCACTAGGGGGCCACCGTAGTCCATCTGCCGGTACGTATGACCCAAAGAAGGAACGACGTAAGGACTAATATAGTTCTTTATACTCGAGCACTTATAGCCTGAACTGTGCATTACATTTTTGAGGTTGAGGGTACTAGACCAAAAGCAAGACAAGCTCCATTCACCTCATTTAGCACTGATCAGAGGCAAGAATCATCTTTTAATTTGATGGAGTGTTTTGGGATCTAATTCCAGTGAAATGTTTGATGATTGGCAGTTGATAACTTCTGAAAGAGCACAGTTCAGTCAAGGCGTTTGGGTCACACTGGGCCACACTGGGCTGGTCTGTCTGGCATTCTCATCAGCAGCCAGAGGAAACGGAAGAATTTTTCTGGTATTTTTATCACCTTTTCTGAAATTTTGAGTGAATTTAAAAAAAAACTCTTTGCATTAAAGAGAGCATTTTTGTCTTGAGAATGCCAGTCAGACGTTATACAGGCTTGGCTTTGCCGTAGTGATCACCATTTTGATTTGTATTGATCTCCTTTCCATTTCCCTAGGCCCAACAATGAAATGGTAGCAGTGGCATATGAATCAATTTGAGTTGTCGTGAAGGAAAATTCTCTATATATTTTATTACCGATATCCTCAAGATCAAATGACGAGCACGGTAAAACTCTCATGGGTTTCTCTAAGGTTGCTTTACACAGCTTTATAATAGAACAAATCATTTGAATTCTTAATTTACATTTTTACAATCAATGTCGATGTGTTCTCTTCATTCCACTGCATTCCCAATTAAAGAAAACTTATTTGAAGTGCAAAATAGCAGTTGATCCTTTGATTTTTCACATCCATCATTTTTTACCTCATGTAAATTTTTCCTTGGAATGGTTGGCCTTTAATCCTTTCACCTCCACAGCCAATTTCATAAACTACTAAAGCTCCCAAATCCTGAAATCTTACAAAACCATTGTCACATAGGTAGGTATTCATTGGAAAGATCTTGTTGAAAGTGCCCTATTTTTTCAATGGGTTTCAGGTTGCCTTTTAACCTGTTGTACATAATTTCACTTCAAAATATAAATACATGTAGAATTGGCCTTGCTGTGAAAGGATTAAATGGGCAAGTTAAACAATGCACGTTGCAAAGTTGTTGTCAATAGACACTGGATTTGCCTTTCACATGCAATATTTTGCTATCTCAACTGAATCAACTTGTGGATTTAGACCATGCTTAGGAAAAGTAAATCGTGTAAAATAGATGAGTTTTACTAGTGAAGTATAAGAACTAGTTCATCAGTATATTTGGTGGTAAAGGTTACCTGATCAACATACCAGTTTAAGTGATATTTAGGTAATATGATAGGTGACATCAAGTAATCTAGAGTTTGGTAAGGGTTTTGTTTAGGACTTGTTTCATTTGTAGGATTCATCTCCTAGTATTGAGTTCTTGTACACCTGTAGGCATTAGGTCCGATGGCATTTGATTTATGGTAGGTTGATCAATTAATTGTGTGATCCATGAATTAAAACCTCAAGCAGAAAATCTATTGAGAAATCTTCCAATTATTTGTATGAGCANCTATTGAGAAATCTTCCAATTATTTGTATGAGCAGGCAGTTCTTTTTGACAAATCCTTAATTACATCAAAACACTTATTCCGGATCTGCAACAAATAAGCTCTGATGAAACTACCCCTCACTTCAACCATGGTGGCAAAACTGACCTGTACTTGTCCTGTACAAAACAAAGTGTAGATATCGTCTGATTGTTCAAGACCTAACCGTTCTTTTTTTCTGCTAACAGGGGCTTCAACAAGTGGCCGGGGTTCTGGAGGTTAGTATTCTAAGCAAACAAGTCCAGTATCTGGAAAAGTAACCTTTCATATATATGGTGTCACAGGGCAGCTGATTCTATCTCCTTTAAGCATTTCTTGCAGAGTTTTGTGTCAGTTTATGTTTCACTTGTAGTCCTTGATGAACGTGACTTTGTTTCATTCAGTAATATTCATTCAGGATTGTTTTCAACCAGTTCATTTCCTACCAACCTTAAACAAGAGCAAATGTTGAACCATTCGAACTGATGATGAGGCAACTCAAGCTAGGATCAAGGAGTGAGGTAATCAGTGGTTCTTAACACTTGCTTCTTTCGTCACCGTGCACGAACCATTTTGTGGGCGGTGACGTAGGGAGATAGCATCAAGAACCACTTTTTACATCTGGATAGCAGTGACTGATAAAAAGAAAACCTTGAAATCTTACCTCATTGATTGAGTGAAAATATTCCCAAAAAGGACCGATTTGAAGTGAACTGATTGAATTCATAGAATGGTTTCTGTCTCTGTCATACTGTCCTTTCTTTCTGCTTTTAGTAGCTGCTTTTGTTTCAATAGGTAGTACATACAACATCTATGCATGTTTTGGTGAAGGAACCCCTGCTCAGGTTTCTGTGCAAAAGTGTGAAAACTTTGGTTTCCCCACCTCTATGTAAACATTTACCTACAATATCTGCTTACTCACTTTTAAAGTCCAGCTTGATGCGAACATCAAGGTACTGTTGTGGAATCGATGTGACATGTTACATAATTCATCATGTAGTAAACTTGGAATTCTCACTGCATGCAGGTTTCTGTATGCACATGTTCCCTTGTTTTCATCAGACATTTGATAACTTGCAAATTTCTTATTTGGGCACATTTGTTTTGCAAGAAATACTAGAAAATATCAACCAACAGCACACTCCTATCTATGAGGTCATCGCCACTTCTCCACGGAAAGATGTCGCTGCGACCGTATCAGGCCTTTTCATTGTCTTCAGTCTTCAGGACGTCATCTCCCTGGCAATACGAGGTGCGAGCATGAAGCCACAACGTCACGGTAGTGTGACGTTGACGTTCTGTACAACGTCACAGTGGAAAAGTTGATAGGGTCGCAGCGCCATCAAATGGTAGAAAAAGAATGGCTAGAACCCCATTCCAGCAATACCATCAAATCAAAGTTGGCATCACTTGACTAATGACACCACACCCATTCCTTGAATCCTCAGCTGAGTCCCTGGATGATGTACCTCTTGTTGTCATTAACCTGCCTTTCATTGCACAGCTAACCACACTGATATCATCATCTATATTTTAGCGACATTTGCCACTCTATGTCACGTGACTGCGAAATTAGGTATACGTATTGTCATTAACAGTATTTGCTCGCATTTGGCCATTTTTACGCAGAAACGCCAAAAACTATCTCACTATGTTTGGAAAACAATCTGCATCACACACTGCTCCAAGCGAGAATACCTATTCTTGCTACTGGGAAGCTGCTGACTGGTGCAGATTGCAAACAAGTTTCACTGCACTTCTTGTCTCCAAATGTAGGCTAATGTTGTATTGCATTTCAAATTAAGATTAAGAGATGATCTCCACCTATCAGCAGCTTTTCTCATGAAGAGTAATGTTTGATATCACAACATAACTCATATTAACTTTTCAAGGAATCTAACTTATGCTGGCCTTCCACCTGAAAGTTTTCTGTCGCAATTTTCCTGTCCGACAGCGACTTCCATGTGGAAAGTGCTCTTCAAGTAGACTTTACACATTTATGGAAATATGTCAGACACTCTGTTGCATGATCAATTTCTGTAGCGTGGAAGGCCTTCAAAGATTATGTCAGCCAGTTATTTTAGTGTCCGACAGTTATTGCTTTGAATAGCACATGTTCTATTCCTCGCCAGAAATGTTTGCAATCTTTTTTAACAATACATGGCAGTCGTCGACAATAGATACACAGGCAAATTTTGTTTCACGTGGAAGAGCACACACGACAGAAACTTGCTCAACAGTTACAAGAGCTTGCAGACACAGACTTTTGACATTTTTTTCTTTCACATGGAAAACCATCGGTAGGTTTATTGCGACAGTTTTTCCAGAACTGTGGCAAGTTTTCTTTCACGTGGAAGGCCGGCATTAGAAAATTTATCTTAACTAACAATGTTTGACGTGCTTGCAAGTGTCAGTTTCTTGAATTCATTTCATATTTTAATTCAAATAGTTCAGCAAACGTTCAATGTCTACCGAGTATTGCATCAAATATTTGTGTGAGAATCATAACACTGTTATACCCAGTATCATTGACAATGTCTTCCTTTAACAACACTTCCTTCTCTGCCGGCTGGTGCAGCAGCTCCACTTGAGTGTTTTCTTGTGTGAGATGGCTCTCTTTGGGCAACTCAACCATTGAATATTAATGCATGGGCAGTCGTTTGTGTCATATTTCCTATATGTCTCTTTGACTGACATGTTGCTTCTTCTCCACAGCCTCCATCGCTGCAGACACCAAGGCGATGAAGGGAAAGGATAAAGGCAAGGGTGGAAAAGACAAGAAAGCCACAGTGCTTGAAACAGAGGTGAAATATCAATTTGATTTGGGGAAAAAATTTCTATCATCTCAGTGTTGATTGAAGTGTATCTCTCACAATCATCTGACAAAGTTTATGCAAATCCAACTTTTATGCTTGAAGCCTGCAAATATAGGTTCAATTTCATTCGCCACCATTCTGTATTGCCTCCTTCGGGGACTATACCTCATTTGAATGTCTTTTATTGTCATCCACAGCCATCAGAAGTGAGTGAAGCCATTAACCCCTTGCTTGAACCAACAGAGAACATGGATGGAGAGCTTTGGATACCAGGCAATAGAGCTCTCATTAATCTCAATCTTACACGTATGTCAATTCTCATTTTATAAAACCAAGTCATTCAACTATCAAAAATCCAAAGTGGTGTGACGTCAATGGTCACGTGAGGTTCAGAATTATTCAGTTGGTTTTGGAAGCTCCGTGTGGACGGACGCACTGCCACGCAGTGCGGAGCGGACCTGCTCTTCCAACCGGCGGTGTTCTATTGTACGCAGGCATGTAGCGATACATGCATGTGTGCACTGGAACTCCAAGGAGGGTTTAGGATTGTTGGTTGGTTTGGACGGTAATCCCTGCGCGGGGATAGGCCGGGAGGTCCTGATGCTATGTGTTCTTCAGGCATATGGTACGGTAATCCCTGTGGGATAGGCCGGAAGACCTGATGCTATGTGTTCTTCAGGCATGTTAGGGACGGAAATCCTTGCGTGGGATAGGCCGCGGGAAGATCTGATGTAGGTGCTCTTCTCGTGTATTCGGCGAGATAACGCAAGGTTAAGAGCGGGAGGTTTTAGTAAAGTCCATCGTGACCAGGTGCTGGGTTTCGAGTTTTTCTTGTTAGAAGGTTAGAGTGGAGGTTGTTTTCTGCAGTGACTAGGGTTTCGAATTCGCTGTTATTTGACGGGATGTGACATATATGTTCTGGTGGGTGTCGAGGAGACCCACACTAAGGTCAATAGAGACCGCTAGCGTGTGGGCCACCCCAGATTATACAATGGTTATATAGCTGATATTTTTCAACTTACCTTCTTCTGTTTCAGAAAAATAAAGTTCCAGCTGATGATGTAAACTACATGAAGCTGGCTGAGCTGATGGTTCAGAAAGATCCTTTTTACAAACCGCCCCCTAAAACACCAGATGAGGAATCAACAAGTAAGTATTTGGTCCAGTTAACGATGTTCCCTTCCTGCATGTCTCTGTAAACAGTCCTGAAGCATACGGCTGGGATGAGGATAGTATTGATGTTGTTAAATGAAGATGTGTAATTTGGTATCCAGCCATCACCTGTTGGATGCTGTTCCATCATCTGTTTTGCCTCCCAATTGCCCAGTGCTGCAGGAGTGGAAACTGTGTTTGTTGATCCTCAAGATGGTATCTTCTGTGATAACTCTCCCTCTGTTCCATCTGTTTTGAAATTCAGTGGTATTCGCCACGATTTCAACTCCTAATACATATAGTTAGAGATTTTGCTGGATTCTGCAGTCATTCATGGTGGAATATCTGGAAAGGGCTTCCAGCGAGCAGAGATTACCCTTTCAGTGCTTTCGCAAAACTGTTCTGATATTGATATGATAGATAACCATGACAAATACATGTAATTGTTTTGAAATGATTTTCTGATGTTGTTAATGTTTAGTACAAACATTAAAAACATTTTGATCAATCAATGTATCATAGGATCTGAAAGTGTGTCCATTAGTTTGAATCTGAATACTGCTGAAAAACGACGTGGGTCATCAAAATCCACTTCATCTAATCATTAGGGTAAGTTGATTTTTGGGAATAGTGATCCCATACGTAGGAAAACCCTGTTGGGAGTAGAAATCCCAAACCTTCGGGTGTAGACTGTACATGTATGTAATAGTAATAGGGGAGTAATTTGGGTTGGTTTCATTCTGTCAACAGTAATCCCAACAGCAGCCAAGTAACCCCGCCATAGTGAACAGTTTATTAGGCCGCTATCCTCTACATATCCCCTCCCTTACCTCTCATAGCTTTACATGTACCTAAAACACATGAAATTGATTGTATCGGTGAAGGCTTGTATGGCAAGAAAACAGGGCAGTGGCATCTTATCGTTTCAAGTGTTTTAGTGGTGAGGCAATCTGTCTCTTCATCTCCCAGTAGGATATGAAATGCTTCTCAAAAGAACTACATGTAGATGTAACTGCATGATATACGTAGACCCTCCTTCCTGCCTTCTCCTTCATTTCAAAACCATGCATGAAGAATATTGCATAATTCCACTAAAAACTGTGCAGTTTGAAGCCTAAACCTTTGTCTTTTTTATGCTGTAATGAAAACTTGTAAATTCTTCAGCTGTGCTTGGTGTTCCAACCATCACTTTTTCCGAAAGTGGTACGTTCAACTTTAGAACTATGCAATCAGTGTTTGTTCGTCTGAAAGATAAGCTTTTTGCTATTTGTCCAAAGTCTCCCTCTCATCTTGGAGAGGTTGTGCAATACAGTGTTTGTCACAATCCTGACTTAGTGTACTCTTTTTTTTAATAAAAGCATATTTTAATTTCCAATTCAAATCAAAGTCTTGGACGTAACACACCTAAAATATCTCTACCTGTGCTTTAGCCAAGAACCCGGTATGCATTTTGTGTAAGTGTTCTCCCTTTTAAGTCAACAAAAGGGTGAAGTGTGTGGAATAACTCGGTTTATTTGAACTGTGTTTACATCTTGCAGGGAAGCTTGCAAACACTGCATTAAGTTTAACTCAGTCAGCGCCACTCAAAACTGAAATGGGAGATATCTTCTTGACTTATTACCGTATGGAGAACATTTACACCATATCTTAGCTTACCTAGGTCCTTTTGCAACCACACTAATATCCTGTGCTGTCTCTTCCCATAGAAAACTAGCTAGAGATTGTTAGCTTTATCTTCAGTATATCTCCTTGTATAGGCCTCTTTATTCAACGAATAGCAGCCCTCTTGAGGCAAATGTTGAAGATCGCTCACGGCAGGTCAATCATGTACTTTTCCTATTATCGGTGGCGATGTTATATTATGGTAGGTTCTTTAGGTCAGTCACCACAATGCCTGTAAGTCTGTTTCATAAGAAGCCTCTATGCCACAGAGAACTGTTTTCACAAAAATGTATTCAGAATCTTAAACTTTGACCTCCAGGTGGAAGACGATCAAAATCCCCTCAACCAGGTAATGCTGTTTTTGGTGTAAATATGATGAATTTCCCTGTCCCTGATTTGTTTTGCTCATCACTGGCGACTCTCTGATGATCTCTCAGCTGCCTTGAGTCGTCCCTTTCCGTCATCTGATGACTGATGGGCGCAACTGTAAATTGACAATTTACAGCCAGTTGCTTCATGTATTCACTTGTCTGACCTCACAGCAAAGCTGCTACATGATACAATATCAAACTAAAGCTGGCAACAAACATACAAATTCATGTTGTATGACTTGCAGAAATGAGGTAGCATTCATTGGTTTTCATATGTGTGCTACCAGCTCAAGTCTGAAGGTGATGAGCAAAACACAAGGGATGGAGTGATGAAAACCTGTTTCGTTTGGTGTGTGGTAATAGGGAGGTTCAGATAACGTTCCTAGTCTCGACTC
>NMRB01003853.1:14144-30347 GCA_002633025.1 Notospermus geniculatus | reverse complement strand
TTGCATTTTATTGCATTGCTCTAACCCTTCCACTGCTAGTGGAAATTTTGTCAAAATTCTAAAACTCAAGGAAACCCTGTCTCAAACATGTAGGTATTAATTTGAAAGTATTCAATGAGAGCTTTCCAATGAATACCCATTTGATACAGGGACAATAAATCGGAAAGTCGGAGACGACTTTCTGATTTATTGTATACTGTGTGTCGTTTTTGTGCTGTTTTTTTTATATCCATTTGATACAGGTACATGTACTTTTCTTCATACATGTATTTTCAAATTTGACCAAACGTACCTTGGCAGGAAAAAGGCTTAAGTTGTTGAAAGCATGTTCATCAATTTTGGTATAATCACATCCAGCTGCATCTACATCTCATGATATTTTGGAGAAAAAACAGCAAAGAGTAAATCACGACAGTTATCTCCACAAACTCGTGTAAAATATGATGCAAAATGAATATTTGATCACAAAAAATAATAAATCTAAAATCCATTTTCTGTATTAATTGGAAATTGGAAAGGATGGAACAAAAAAAACTGATATTCCCCGCTCTGTAGACTACATCTGGCATTTGAACAAATAAATGAATGCTCTAACCAGAAATCTAACTCTTAATGAATGTTAGGCGAGACAGAAAAGAACGAGAGTTTGATTCATATCATGTTGGCTCGGTGGAACACAGGAAAACTTCAAAAAAAATCCTGGCGTATGTGACCTGATACTCTAATCAATGTATGGCATTTCTCGCGCAGTTCTGCTGCTTTGATCAAGTGAATGGGGCCACAAGATCTCAATGGCTATCACAGTGACCATTGATTACATCTTCTGGCACCAAGCAGATTGTCTGCAAGATGGAATGAGATTACAAAACATCCCGTAGACCTTCAGGCTGCCGATCAACTGCATCTTCTATCTAAATGATAAAATGTTGAGTTCTTTAGCTCAAGATTGATCAGTGCGATTCACCCCTTGCCATAGGCCTGTTCATTCACAGACCTTCTCAACCCCCAGGGGAGCCAATAGCCAATGTGCAGTACCGGTAAGAGATCAGTGCCATGTCAGTTATTTGCATGTCAGGAGAGAAACATAAGACAAGTCCATTCAAGGGCTCTTTGCCAATCAACCATTCTTCTCTGACAGCAATCATATGGCTGAACAATTCTGTGATATATGAACTTTGTAAGGAGTTTCCATGGCAAGATGTCCTTGGATGTACCAAGTGCAGTGGCTGTTATCTTGACACCAGTGCCTTCGGCCAAAGCAGCTTGCTGCCCTCAATAGAGACCACCCTTCAGGGACAAATAGAAATAGGGCTGTCAGACTGGAAACATTGGGGCCTGTCAATCCACAATCAGACACGTACTTCATGCGACAGAGAGGGCAACTCACTCTCTTTGACATTGCAAGCTTTGCTGGGGACTCTGGTTTCCCTCTGCTATACATGTACTATACAGTACCGGTAATCACCCACTATTGTCTATAGAGCTAATGATGCCATGTGGCATTCAGCCCTTGATTCGATGGGTTTTTTTTAACAAAATGTCCCAATGGACAATTGCAATTGAAATGCAAAAATCTGAAAAAAAGTGTCCAAGTTGGCAGTAACGAATTGATTTTCTTTCTCAGCAGAATTTTTTCACAGTTGGTTGAAGTCAGATTCAATACATTGCTAAGGTTTGGTCAATAGGGACGTTCATTTTTCAATACCTGATTTCCCAGTGGCCATCACGGTAGAACAGTTCCGTGATTTATCATTTCCAGTGTGACTGCCAGCACATACTGAAGAGGGATATTCTTCTGGACTTAATTAAACTGAGTGTGTAATTCTAAGATAGGAGGGCAGGAATCAGTGTTTGCTGAATTTCTGTTGGCCATCATTAAATCCAGTGTTGGAAAAAAATTTCATCAGCAGCAACACCTTGGCCCCCAGATGTTCATCTTACTATGTCTAGTCACTCATCAAACAATGAATTTTACCAGCTTCCTTTTCTTTTCTCTTATGCTTCAGCATTGAACTGACTTGTTGCCCTTCGAGCCCTGACCCCTCCTCATAGATTCTCAAACGATGAATTTATGCCATCATTATGAGAGCTACACTCGGTAACAGACAATAATTTAGCTTCATAATGATCTTTCCTTCATCTTTTATGAAAGAAGTTCTAGTCTCTGGCGGCACAACATTAGCTATACGCTACAATACAGGTTGCCAGATTGACGCATTATGTGTTTCCGTTTCATAACAAATTGCTGTTTCTGATGCCATCAACTACCAATTTCTGCCAGTGACATAAAGTGGTCATGTGACTCCAATCAAGCCAATAGCATACCTCGTACAAAATACCGGATTTGTACCTGCCGGTTCATTTTGGCTCATTTCACGACAGAAAAGAAAGCGGTTTCTCCTTTCCTTGTGCATTCTGCATTCTAATGAAATTCTTTCGAATAACAGAACTGGATAATGTAGCATTTGCATCACATGATCTGACCAATCCGAGCTAAATGGCAGAATTTCAATCAGAACAGCATCATGGATGAAATTTCCGCTCTAATTACAGCAGCTTTGATCTCGGAGAGACCATTTTCAAATGAACAACCACTGGCTTACATGGTCATCTTGTGTGCTGACAAGTTGTCAGAGATTTTGACTTCATTATCAAGTTTGACAGCTTGGGATATACAATGCATTCTTGGCTAAATGCAGTTCGTGGTTTGAGGTTCACTGTCCGTTTTCTACATGCACATATGCAAAAATTTATAAGGCGGCTTGCTTATGAATTTTTGACATATGCCATCACACTGGCGATTCAATGACCAAAGTAACGCAGACCTCCACTTGCCCATAAAATTCGCACAGGGGAAAACACAAAACCAAACTTGGTGTGAGTGATGCTTTATATAGCGTGTTCGGAAAGCTTCCTCGGGGAAGCTCGGGGAAGCGGGAGGGCGTTCGGTAAGGTATTTGGCAGGCTGCCAAGGCTTCCTCGAGCCTGGCCGAAGTGAGCGACTCGCCGAGTCGCTCACTTGGGGAAACTCCCGGCATGCATTTCGGTTTTCTTTCCAAGCCGACATGCTGATTGGCTAAACGTGGAATATTTCACGCCTGCAACCCACAGTAGTACCTTTCCCCGAGGAAGCGCAAATATCGTTCGGAAATTCGCCTTCACTGGGCATGCTCACATTCCCTGAAGCTCGGGGAAGAAATTTCCTCGGGGAAGCTTTCCGAACACGGCCATAGTACCATTGCTCCCGATCACCAATAGGTCAAAATCCTCTTTGCTGGCACCAGGTGTGGCTGCTCTCTTGATGACCAATCCCAGCTTATCATTAATCCATGGGAGCACAATCCTGCATCTGACAATTGCAATGTTCCATGATGGAAGAGGACAAACGAGGGTCATCCTCAATAGTCATCATGTCATTTAGTAGACAATCTCACTTATAGCAAGGCAGCAACGTGATTGCATAGCCTGTCAGCCATCAGTATTTCAGATGTCAAATGTCAAGTGAAACAGGCTTTGTGACGTCACTCAGTTGCTGGTGGACTTTTGACGTCATGCCATGAAAGTTTTAATTGACAACATCATATTCTCTTCAAAGTTCTTGTTCTGACTTTCTAGTCCCATAGTAAGAAACATTTGAATGGTAGATTGCGTGGAAAAGCTCACATGCTGTAACATTTCAGAATTATTGATGTTTTTTCGTTTTTGATGAAATTACTGCTGGCAGTGAATGGGCTGAAGCATTATCGACAAGTTGCACAAAAGATCACAGATTCGCATCATCTTCATAGATTATGAGACTGAACTTAAAAATTTGGTATTGTGGTAGAGAGGCAGTGCCACGAGCACTCAGTAGATGATTGTGAACTCCACATGATCAATACGCCCAAATGTCCGCTGAAGTTCCACCAGAATACTAATGACGTTTTTTCCGATCGGGTGGGTGAGGTGCCCATCCGTGGTAAACAAGAAAAACCAGTGAGTTGGAAGGGGAAAATCGCTCGTGGACAGGTTGTCAATCTTAAAATGCCTCGAAAGAGCCAATGATCAATTTTATGGTTTTAGATGCACTCCTTTTGCAGAAAATTTTCTGAGCAACCAGAAGGCTAAATCATATTACACTTCTGGCATTACACAGTCGGCTGACTTTGACTTTAACTTTGATTGCAGAAATGCAACTTTGCAACAATATTGGTAATGATGAGGATGATGTTCAAAGGGCTGACTCAGTCAGGATAGTAATTACATCCTGCTAAATTGTGGGCTAAACTTTCAATTTAACAAAAGATCAACAGCTCAAGTACTTTGATCAGGTTGCTGTTTGATCATGAAGTTGTCCTATCTCTAATAACGATGTTGTCTTCAGTGTGCTGGTAACATCAACTTAAGAGATATAAGCGGAGTGGATAATGGGGAACAATTTTGTTGAGGTGAGTGCCGAAGATAGCATACTCAATTTCTCAACAATATTGGGCAAATCAAGGGATAGTAAGAGGACACTGGAGTGCTGGAGAAAATCTGCAGTATCAGAGAGAGTCGTCCTTTCTATCTCATGAAGAGCAGGTCCAACAGAGGTGACAGATGCTGAAGTTTCCATTGCACCACACTGGCAGGCCAGTAGAACGCTCCAAGATCATTGGCTGTATCTGAGTTCCATACTTTGTTCATGGTGGTGTGGTGTTCTACAGGAATGAGGATAGTTCATCTGTACGTTGCTGCTGCCTGTTTTGTTCACTGGCCACGTTACTAGATCAGCGCTATCTGAATTCCATAATCCATGGTCAGTTGGTGGGTTGTGTTGGAGTGATGTAGTCCATCTGAAGGTAGTACATGGAGCCTGTGTCTGATGATCAAAGTCTCAACATGGCATGTTTTCATGCCATTGGCATTACATGTATATGGTTCATTTGCTTGGTTCCTTGAGCAGTTCCTATCTGAATTCCCCAGAACAAAGAAAGGTTCCTCTCTAGCTTTTTACATCCACTGCCTGTGTCCTACCTCAAAAGTGCACCACGCTATGGCATATGCCAGGGGAGGCTTTGCGAGTGATCCAAATACATCAANCTGTACTAGCACCACACGGCGTCGCTGCGAGCGTTGTGACCAAAATGTCGTTTTTCTAACGTTGTTTCCATTTATTTCTGGCATGAAAATAACCCGTTTGTTTTGGTCACCCGACAGTAAAACTTACATCATCGTGTAGCAGATGAAATTTTCTTTTAATCTCATTACGTTTTTTCTTAAAATAAGAGATACGACGGCGATAATAGCAACGTTTTTGAGTCATTATTTCTGTAGAAAAATGTACAGGTCATTTTCTCATGACGCAACGTCAACACCTAAAATGACGTCAATGACGTCGCTCAGGTCACATCGCTCGCAGCGCCGACCTGTCGGGATAAAAAAAATGCGCCATCCTCATTGTGCATTTGACTACAGCTTCAGGCAAATCACTACACAGTCATTATGACACTCTCAGTTGTGGAGAAGATGTTAATCTGCTTATCTTCCAAGGTCTGATGATAATATTCAGCAGCGATCTACGTTCATTGCCCTGACAGAACCAGCATCATGGCCTAAACAACTTCAATCAGATTTCCATTAAAGTCAAAGTGATATACGCTGAAGGTCTCTCAAGGATTCACAGTCACGCACATAATCCTGTCGCAGGGTGAATGGGTTTTATCTTCTAAAGGAATTGGTTTTATTCCACGCCCTTCAGTCAGAAGGCGAGGTTTCATCGTCTGGGCTTTTTAGACTTCATTTATGACTTGGTGATCTTTTTTGCTTGAGTCCACTTGCATTACAGAGCTGTCCGTCCGTCCATCCATCTGTCTCTCAAGCAGCACTTGGCCAATCTGGGGTAACCATTATTCACAAGTATTGTGCACATGATGTCAGGACTTCACAAACTAAACAGAAAATGGCCATCATTTTTCAAATAACTATAGGCTATTAACTGGAGTGTAAACCACTGCACATGTCCATCCCAATCTTGAGTGACTTAATCTTGAACTTCTCCTCACGAGTAATCCTTCAAGTGCACTGTCTCACGAAAGACTTAGCTGATTAACTAAGACTAAAAGAGAGATGGCCATCACTTTCGCATTTGTTTGACATTATAATTTGCCTATGAAGCCACGGCAGAGAATTAAGACTAAGAGAGCTGGGGAGAACAACAAAGTGCGTAGACTTGGGATGATTCTCTGATGAACAGAACAGATTAATTATATAAAAGTTGCAAGGTGTCCCAAAATAGCTCATCCTGAGAGTCAGGTCACTTCACTTGGCTCTTTTCCCTCCTTTAAAGTTCTGAAAGAGGAGACGTCTTGAAGCCCCTGTTTTGAGAGGATGAAAATAGCTTTGAAACTGTAGTATGGCAATGGTATTTTAAAGGATTATCATACAAATTGAAAAAGATGCACTTTTCAGGTCTGTGACAGAAATACAATTTTGTTTTTTATCTGATCATGTTTGTGGTAGGCTGAGCGTCATCCTCTAACGAGCAGGAGCTACATGTAACATAATAACAAGAATCTAACATAATAACAAGAATCGTAATAAGAGAGCCTATCTTCACGACTGACAACTATCATATTAAGGAAGGAAATGTACTCTACTGAAACCATAAATAATGATAACGATGAAAAAAAGACTTCAATTTTTTTCACGCAGACTTCCTTCCACATTCTCGTGGACCAACTCGCACTCTCAGAATCACCATACTACAGAACATCAAGGAATATATCAGCAATTTTTCTCCCTGGCTGCATCGTGATAATCACCGTCTCCCATTAGCCAAGTACCACAGTCCGCAGCTGTTGATCAATGCGATCACAGAAAAATGAGAGATCGAAGAGCGGGGAACATGCATTTTTTATCAACTTCTTCGCGACAATCTAGGTAATGAACAAAGATGCTCCCTTCAATATTTCATGTTCGTTATCACGGTCATTGCACCATGAGGATGATACACTCCCCAGGTTTCAGCATCAGAAAACTCGCGGCGTTCATCATCTCAATTCCATTAGTGCTGCATTAGAGTCAGGGGCAAGGAGGAAATCAGTTTAATGGAGGTGCCATGCGACAAATTTTGGGCTCTGATGACAACTGGACTTATCTCGTTACTCCCAAGGGCCTTATAACCTTTCTTTATCTTGGACTTGCTGAATCAAACCCTGATATTCACTTAACCCTTAAACCGTCAGGTTACTGGAGTAGTTTCCATGACATCCATCGGGACACCCACCATGGGAAGTTGCTGAGGGTTCAAAATACATAATACTTAACCCTTGACGTCATGGGATGTCATAGAACAAATGAATTTAGAATTGATGATCAGTGCAAAAAAAAGGTTGGTGAGTGATGGCTTCACGGGCCTCTGGATGGTAGATTAGCCTACCGGTACATGAATTTGAACTCAAATCCAAATGTCACTTCGATCAGGAAGTGACAAGTTTAGCTATGTCGCCCATGCCTGTTAGCATCAAATGGCGTGATTTTCACTTCACTGATATCGATCGATTGCCATCAAAGGACACCAATCAGACCCGATTCTCTCTCCATTTCCCGTCCACTATATCCAAAACACCCATTAATCTGATCAGTTCAGAGCAGAAGGTATGGTTGCTTCCTTTCCATTGTCCAGATTGCAGGTGGGGATGAAGGACGGTCTCTGATCGTTAGGAATAAGAAACCAAATCAATAGTATCGGATGTAAGTAACACTTTTGATGGTTGTATTCATCAATTGTTGGCATAACTCTGAACAGAACATGATATCATCCCCAGACAGCTGACGTGGGATACGTTTTTGCATACTCCGGAAATTTCACTATGGTATTATTTGGTGACTGACCTCATCACAGTAAAGCACCATCATTTATCCAACCTAACAGTCCTTTCTTGATGATACAGATTCATTAATGCAATATTTCATTGGCTGACGATACACCTGCATTTGATTTTGATGGCCGTGGAAGATGTAACCATTTGAATAACACACAGCGATCCACTCTGGACAGAGGTATGCAAATAACTGATTGCTTTCCTTACTCAAGTTTCACTCGGCAGTTGTTAACCTTGGAATCCTCAAATAACATCAAATTGCTTTTAAGATTTCCTTTTTTTTACCATTGTAGGGAGGACCCCATGTGATTTATGTACCGGAATCTAATTCCAAGAACCACATCATTAGTAACCAGAAATTTCTCGAAAAATTGATAACTTAAATGCTTGCGAGCCATTTTTTGTCTTCAGCTTGCGACAGTTGGTGTCTGTGACTGTGTCAGGCACCTGTTATGTTGATCTCTGGGCAATGGTAACAAGCAAATAGACCTTGAAAGTCTGCATCATAAGTCATAGTGATGTCGCCAAAGCCCCACACAAACATGCTAAGGCTGCAAGGTGAAGCAGGAAACCTTCTAAGGAAATCTGTGGGGATAGATCATGATCAGTTGGTAAAATATCAAATGCAGGTGAAGGGTAATTGATTAGTCAACCAGGACCCTGACAGAACTCTGTAATTGTGAAGCTTTGCTTACCAAACTACTGTAACCTTGACAGAACTATTTGATTGTTTGGTTACCAAATTACTGTAAACCTTGACAGAACTATGTAGTTGATGGTTTGGTTACCAGACTACAACCAAACTACATGACAGAACTAGGCTATGTAGTAGAGGGTTTGGTTACCCAACTATGTTCACAGCAACACCGATGAACCTTGTAACAACCGGTAGCCGGATCTCTAGCATTTATATCCTTATGTGACACTGTCTTACCATTATAGATCAACCCTAACCAGATAGTGCGGATGGACAGGGTTGTACTTGGGCTTTAAAAGTTCACTCCTTCTAGTATCATAAGAGTACATGTAGTGGAACGGCTGAGCTAGATAGAACCCACATCTATTCTTAGAATAATTCTTGTCTGTTTTGCTATATACTATTACCCGGTAGCCTTCTCCAAGCTATTGTCACCCTGAATATTATTTCGCAATAATTTGAGCTGGGGTATAAGCACTGGCATACAACACTTCATGAGGCCTTTTACAAACAATCAGCATACCCTTTAGGTTCCACCCAACCATGCCTTTCACCAACGACTACCTCATCTGATGCTTAATTGAATCCCTCAGTATCTAAGCAACAGCAGCGGACGATGCCACAGGTGGCAGAAACACCATTTTCAAATATCGAGTTCGTCGGTTTGATTTCAGTTCCTACGGCGGTGAAATTCAATCTCAAATTTAACATAGCCGATGCACTCACAAGTTTGTGAGATCAATTCAATCAGCGTGAATCCTGAGACTGCAGAATGACGAGCCCCAACAGTCTCCACCGATCTTTTTCCTCTCGGCGACATATAATGTTGTTGAAGATAATATTCTCGCCAAGTAATAACAAGGTGTCAGATGTCCCTAAAAATATCATTTCAAGACTGCAAACTCGTGCACTTTTGGGACATCGCTCGCTTATCTATTTTTGGTGAGACCAATGACACAAACGAGTGCCCATTGCTATGGTTGAGTTGCCCGTAAAGAGCGAACTCATCTGAGAAAAGTCTCAGGCGGAGCAGCACCTTTTGGAGTGCTAATGGGAACACAAACAATATCACCAATTATCGGTGGTAATACAGCCTTTACAGAAATCATAGTGACAAGAACAATGGCCCTCACCAATCACTGTGTGCATTTCGTACGTCAGAATATGACACTCAAATGGATATATGATCATATTTTTGCCGAGAGAAGGAATTCTTTTGGTTTCTCATATTCATGAAAACAAAAGGGAATAAGAATGAGTACCATAAAGAACGGAGGTGAACGTGTTTTTTTTTCATCAGAGTTGGGAAGAAGTCTCTGTCGAGAAGAAGCACTTTTTCATGTTTATGTGGCAAGAAAAAAGATCTACCACATGGGTAATGGAAGGCTTGTTTCTCTTACAGTGGTTTGCCACTGTTGCTTCCACAGGCCTTAATATTATTATTATTATTGTCCATCGCTGCAATGTCTGTTATGTCTCTCAAAGACTACAAGACGGCATGTGCACCAAAGGCACTTCATCGCTGAATTCAAAGTAATGACATTGCAATCCACAAATGAACATGGCAAACGTAACCTAATGTCATGACCTCTGGCCTTGTCCACTGACCACTGAAACTGATATTTTTATCCCCAAAACGTTTATAAATCTGCACTCAGAGGGCAACATGACCGCTGAGGGTCACTCAAAACATCATGTCATTCCCAACCGCGTGGCATCAACTGCATATCGGCTCTTGACCTATGGTATTGCAATAAAGAAAGAGCAGGATGCCTGTGAAAACTCCACGGTACACACGTGATGAACTACTGGAGTGGAAACACTAAACAGGCCTTCATAGTGCCAAGGATATGTAATGGTAACTTCAATGATCGAACCCTTTCTTGTCTTTTGTCTTTGCAGCAGTGAGTCTGATAGGATCATGTGACCTAAATGAGGGGGAGAAATGTATGGAGGATATCAAGAAAATCTATCAGGAGAAAGGAACAAATGCAAAGGAAATGAAAATCAAATTATGTCAGTAAGTGTCGGTTGGTAGAATTCAATTGGGAAAAGAACTAGCTCCAGCAGTGTTGATCATGTAAATCATACTGAAGTTCCACTTCATGTAGAATGCATTCTAGCCGTGATATCATATGATGGATAGCGATGGATTTAGTTGACATATGATATCGAAAATGGTACATGTTATGACACCAAGGTCTTCTAAATGGGTGTTCTATATCAAGAAGTAGGATATTCTGAATCATAAGCAAGGGGCCGGAAAGTCTATATCTGCAGTTGACTGACCAGTCCCTGCATAACATTGTCAATCTAAGGAATAAATCAAGGTATAGGAAGTGCAGAGAGGACACTAAGAAAATATCAAAGATCCAACTGGACAGATTATAGCCAATTGCTTTACTTTATGAGGGCATACAACATTTCTTGAAGCCAACAGAGCCATTACAAACCCATTTGCCTTCAGAACAACCATATAGCCAAGTAAAAAACTCATCAGATAGCGAAAGCAAAACATCATACTGATACACATGCAGTGATAGTTCTCAGAGTTCATTATAGGGATTTTGAAAAAGCTCTTTTTTAATAGGATTATTTTGTCTGCTATTGTAAGAAACATTCTTTCATTCATAATCTCTCCTGAGTATATTTTTCAAAAACTCTGTATATGATGAGTACAAGATCCACTGAACATTTTCAAGCGCTCTGGGATTTTCTCATCAATATATTCAAAATCAGAAACTCTGTACGTTGATTAGCATTTTTTTTAAAACTGAGATTGTTTAGGCCACACTTTTTTTATTACTTGTTTCGCGGGCCCGCCGCTAGGTGAAAATAGGAAAATGAAAAAAAAATAAAATTTTATTTTTGGGGGTTTTCACGGGCCCTCCGCTCCAAAAACTTGCCAAAATGGAAAAAAAATAAAAAATTATTTTTATTTTTATTCCGCCCGCCGCTCAGGTGTCCGAGACCGAAAATACATTTTTCAAAAATATGACTTTTGTTAGATTTACCGTCCGATTGATACGTGGTTTCTGACAGTTCTATAATGCTATGGCACTGAAATGCCCTTGGACACACCAGTCGATGTGGCCTCATCATCATTCAAGCTTCGGTACATTGGTGTTTGGGTTTGGGTAAGCCTATTCCAATTGACCCTTTATTGCGGAATAAAATTTTATTTTTTTCTTCTCCTCCGCTTTTCAGAGAACTTGGATAACTTTTGAGAAATCAAAAAATAAAATTTTATTTGACAACAATATCATTAATTTCTAGAGTATCACGTCTTTGATTTTTTATGTCTGTACCAAAATGAGTTCGGACTGCCAGGCGCTTTCATATAGGCCGTGAGACATGACTGGAAAATATGGCTATTTCTTGATTTTTGCAGCGTAGTTCTGGTAACTAAATATTTCCTCCTGTTTTATATGCAGATGGACATGCTGAACACATTCAGCTTGTTACCACACGACAAAACCTGCACATTTCCAAGATGGCCGCCCTTTTCAGGGGGCCAAAGGGATTACAGTAGGGGTCAAAAAATTGATCTCTTCAAATCATGTCAACATGGGTATCAAATTAAAGGTCTCAGTGAGTACAAAAACATGGCATGAGTTTCATTCCCCAAAATGTACACTGAAACCCCTGAGGGGGTCAAAAAGGGCCAAAAATCCGATTTTTGACCCCTTCCCACTAGTTCCACGGTGGCTGCAGGGGGATGAAAATATTTTTTTTCAACATTGCTCTCATAGGGCTTCAAAATGATACCCATGATGACACCCTTTGGGTTACAGTTTTCGAGATTCCAAAAAAGGGTCCAAAAAGGGTCCAAATTCGGGATTTCTTGAAAACTGTTACCCAAAGGGTGTCATCATTGGTATCATTTTGAAGGTCTATGAGAGCAATGTTGAAAAAAAATATTTTCATCCACCTGCAGCCCCCGTGGAACTAGTGGGAAGGGGTCAAAAGTTGGATTTGTGGCCCTTTTTACCCCCCTCAAGGGTTGCAGTGTACATTTTTGGGAATGAAACGCATGCCATGTTGTTGTACTCACTGAGACCTTTAATTTGATACCCATGTTGATAGGATTTGAAGACATCAAATTTTTGACCCCTACTGTTAACCCCTTTGGCCCCCTAAAAGGGTGGCCATCTTGGAAATGTGCAGGTTTTGTCTTGTGGTAACAAGCTGAATGTGTTCAGCATGTCCATCTGCATATAAAACAGGAGGAAATGTTTAGTTACCAGAACTACGCTACGAAAGTGAAAAATAAATGGGCACGTCTCACGGCCTAATATGAATATCGTTTCTGGAAGAAACTTTTGCACTACGCGGTTTTATGCAGCTGTGAAGGTGAAAATGCGAAACTTTCAAACCTGTTTGGGACTTTCTGCGCACGATATCTCTTAATACTGAATGTGTTTTGCATCAAAATGTGATTGAAGAGAATCTCTGAGCAATCTTCTTTCTTCTGATGTGCATCTTTGGTAGTATACCGCTTGTCACTATTTGATTCTCGGAGATTGAAAATGTGATGCACGTTACATTTATGTAAACAAGGTTCCAATTGACGCTATGGATCTATAGGGCTTGGCAAAAGCTTAGCAGGTCTAGGCCAATCCAGGCTTAGGCCTAGGCCTAGTACCGGTAGCGCCCCCCCCCCAACATGCCAAACCAGATAGGCCTATAGGGCCTACCACCAATAACAACATTGGTGGCCAGGTGTGATGGGAAAGAATGTCCTAGGAAAAACTGTCCGGGGAACAAAAGATCCTATTGTTACATTCTAATCTCTAACAATTGGTTTCTATAGCCTACCGGTACCATGCCGCTTATTCCGTCATTCAACAAAAGAAGTGGACACTTTCTACAGGGGGACACTTTTCACTGCCACCGGTCTAACATGGACTCAAACCAGCAAACGAGTTTGATGGAATTCTAGGCAGGCTAGGATTTAGAGTAGTCTACACCGGCACCCCCTAGCTAAGGCCGCTGGAAGGCTAGGCCTAGGGTAGGCCTAGGGTAGGCTAGCAGGCTACCACCATCAGCAGTAGGCTAAGCATGGTAGGCTAAGCCTACCATGCTACCAGTGGGAATTTCATCGAATTTCGCCACCCTTATTTTTTGTCTCCAAAATATCACGTCACTGTGTTTTATTTAGCTTGCAAAAGCACAAGATTTATGTACTAAATGTTTTTGGAGGTAAAAATGATTAATTTGAGACCAATTTCGCTACATTTGATGGACAGACGCACAAATGATCAGCGTTTTAAAAATGATGAGTGAGATTTACCAAATTTTACCCAATTTCGCCACCCTCTAATCCAATTTCGCCACCTCTTTATTTACTCAATAAACAACACAAATGTACCTGAAAAGGTTGACAAAGGACTTATTTTAGGAAAGACTGGATTTACAATGCATTTCCAACTTCAAAACTTCGGAAAATCGCACCGGCAGGTCTGTTTTCAGATGCATGCTCATCTCAGGTGACCCCTTGACCTTTCCGCTCTCAACCAATCAGATTGCAGGAAACCCCTGGCGAAATTGAGTAGAGGTGTTCTATTTTTAGACATGTGTTGGGAAATGCTGTAATATGTTTTTATTTTGGTAAATAAAGTTTCGATGAAATAATTGTTTTCCAAGCTGTAGTTGCAATTTGCTTGGATAAAATAGCCACGAAGTTGGCCTTTCCAAATTGTGAAATCTTGGTTGAAGCATACCCTTGTACTCAAAATACGTCATGTTAGGAAAGTTCTTGATGACGTCATACACACGAAGAACCAATCAAAATTCTTGTTACAAAATGAAACTGGAATATCCAGGTTATTTATAGAACAGTGCTTCCAAATAAGGATGTGCCTTGTTTGCAAGGTAAAGCGTGTTGAAAAAGGGTGGCGAAATTGGATATGATGGCGAAATTAGATTAATCTCCCCCTATAGGCCTAGGCCTAACGTAGCCTACAATCCTACACATTTAGGCCCTATTTTTCTCACCTGCGGGGGGCTGAGGGTATGGGGAATAACCTGTTCGACATTGAAAACAGGATGCTTGCAAACTTGCAGCCAAACTTGACAAAAGATGAAGCCGCGAGGCTCCCGATCGACCAGCCACACGTACACACAGAATCAATATGACGCAATGACGCCACCAGCACGCGCGAGTGACGTCATCGACAAGTTGACGTTCTGCGCGCACGGGGCCGTGTCCACGTTACCAACGAATTTGGGGGTCATCTCATCAACACAGTCATGCAGGAGTTATTTGCTGCACGATACCTCGTCTACAATATAAATCACAGAGAATGTGGCGTCATTTCGGATCTTGGCATGTGGATAATTTCTCCACTCCTGTAGAATCTTACTCACCGGTTGTGAAGGACTTTGGACTAATCAGAGTTTAGCAGTACATTTTTGGCCGTTAGGCCTATTTAAGCGTGTATTTCTGGTAATGCTAATGGATCAGTTACGGTACCCCAAAACTAGAGGCCGAATGAAGACAAATAGGACATGTATCCATATTGGTACAAACCTTGTCGAAAACTTCAATGAAAAAATAACATTGCTTGCCGGGCTATTTTCACAAGGCCATTAAAAACCTCACAGTATTGAATTTGATGACATTTTCAAAGTGTTAGGATTGTGCAGGTAGAGGTCTCATGGCCTCGTGAAGGTCCCCAAAATGCTTGCCTGATACGTATTTCAAAGAATCAAGACCTAGTTTTCAGCACACAACGAAAAAAAACTGCAGGCAGAGCTCTAATGTATTCAGATAGAGCATAGTACATTTTACACATACACTAACGTCGGAGGACGTAAGCGATTTCTGAATTCAATACTATGGGTCGTATTTTAGAACGTTCCTTAATATAACGTTAAGGTCGACCTTAATAAGGGCCGTATTCTAGAAGCTTCCTTAACTCTAAGGTCTACCTTTAGCTATTGTTTGCAGGGCAGAATACAAAAGCTTAAAGTGGACCTTAGAGTTAAGGAGGCTTCTAGAATACGGGCCTAAGTCTATTGTAAAACCATCGAGAACAATAGATTTAAGGTGGACCTTAATGTTAAGGAACGTTCTAAAATACGGCCCAGTGTGGTTTTAATTAGCATGTTAGTCGGTCGACACGTGATAGCGCCTCTCCCTCTTCCCCAGCTTCTCTAACCAATACTTACCTGTCTCTCTCCATCGGCAGGATATGTTATCTTCCCAATAACAATTTTCGGCAAGTTAGGCCTGAATGTAGGTAGGTTTTGTTGACGATTATTGTACGCCTCAATGAAGGCTCTCCCATCAACTTGATCAATGAGTTGTCCTGCAGCCACCAGGTTTTTCTGAACAGTAGCCAACCTCTCCAAGTCACCCGGATGTGCTTCATGCCTGGATACGAGTCTGTTTGCCCGGCGGACAGCAGCATCCAGTTGTTGTATAACATTTGGTATCTTCTCCAGACAGGCCTTCCCATCCTCAATGAACTTGTAATCATCATTGACCTTGGCTATCATCGCCGTCTTCTGCCTCAAAATCTCCTCAATCCACTTCTCAACGTGCTCCTCTATACGTTTGACAACTGCATTCTTCTCAGCCAGGGCAGAGGAGTCCATCTCCTTCAAACTCGCCTCAAGGTTCTTCAGATCTTCTAACTGTCCCTCCCTCTCAGTCTT
>NMRB01003852.1:21460-51059 GCA_002633025.1 Notospermus geniculatus | reverse complement strand
TGTGCGAGATTGAGGTTTTGCATCTACATGGGCCACATGGCTATAATGCAGATGATGGCAATATTTACATCTGCCTCAGCCAACCAGAAAGCAGTAAATCACCCTTTTAAAGCGATGTACTGGCGAGGTTGCAAATGAAATCTCGTTGAACTATCGCGACCCGCGATAGCACCCCAATTTCATTCATAAATGGCGGGGTTCTTGAAACTGATCTCGTGTGAATTCTAGCATCTTTGAACTATCAAATTACGGTATCGTCGACGTTTTATACAATAAAACGTTCATGAAAAATCTTTTATTAATATTATCTCAATGAATTTGGGCGACATTAGTGTTTACTGCCAGAAAAATTTCAAAATCTCACGGGATCTCCGAAAACGAGATTGACAGATTAACAACAAACATGGCTCCGAACATGGCCGTCGGCATCACTGTCACTCATGTCACTCTTCTTGCTGCTGATTGGTCACAGTAAATTCCGTAGTATTATAATGAGATTACCTACTTGGAGTTCCATTCATAAACTGTAGTGCTGCCGCCATACGGGAAATAGAGGAACTATCGATGTGCGGTACTGCAGAGCTCGCGTACATCGCTTTAACACGTCTGATGAAACTTCGTATCTGCAGACGTCATATGTCATACGAGTTTTTGATTCCAGAATCAAAACCACGTATACATGTACATGTCATGCACAGCACGATATTGCGACATTCTGCTTAGACGTTTTTTCCTAAGAAGTTGTAAAGCTGTGACAGGACAAGTGTAATGTTTTTCAGTGTGGCCGTTTTTCTGTGTGACTCCCATTGTTTTCGAAACAGACTCACTGTTCCTCTGTGTGTCTCATTGTTAAGTCGTGCCCTATTCCGTAAATCTATTATAATGTCACACTGACACACGGGCCACACTGAAAAACGTTACACCGGAAAGCTGTTTAACGCACGGTACATATATACATGTATACAGTGAAAATAGATTGCAATGTTGTGGCTTTCATCGGAAGCCCCTTGGACTCATTTCCGTCTTCTTATTGAATGTGGATAATGATATCGATAAAAGAAATACTCGTACTTGCGAGTTTCATCAGTGGCATTAGAAGTCGTCTTTTGTCGTCTTTTTGCAGTTGAAAACTGACTATAATACACGCCGGCATCTATCGGTCCTTATTTGAATCATGCGGAACAGACGATCATGCTTGGCGCCAAAATCATCAAATCACAGCCAAGATCTGACGGACAGCAAGCCGGTGCGCAATAGCTCCTACTCTGATGGTCATGACGATGATGAACCTGCCGCATCTCGTCGTGGCGATGACACACCACCCAGAAAACGAGTTGAGGGCTCCAGCTGGTATTGTGAATTTTTGGAACGTGGTCAGACGTTGTAAACAAAATATGCCAAAATACCATAAAAGTACAAGTTATATGACGAAAATGAAGGCACCTGCAGGGACTGCTATCAGTCAAAAGGAACTGAATGAGACTCGTCTTAGAACGCACTAATTAGCTAATAAGCTGAAACAAAACACTGGCACTCGGAACACTTTCCCAAGAAATGTAAGATTTTTAAGATCAAACAACATGCTTGTCATAAAGCTCCAAGTTTTTCTACTTAGTCTACCCCTTTTGATAGCAATATCTTCAACAGATATAGAGTACTTCGCACGTGAATTTCATGAGTGCTGCCAGATTATCCGAGACAGGGCGGCCATATTGTGACTATTATGCAGATGACGAAGAAGTCGAATATGAACTTCAAATCCATCAAATTTCAAGCCACATCTTCAGACTTAAATTGTGTTCGGAAATATTATAAACCTCCAGCATTGCATCCCAAAAATGACCCATTCTCCAGCAAAATCGCAGTAGACCTCAAGCAAGCTAATAAAACACCCTTGGCAGGTCTGATTATTGGCCCTGGTAAGTACGGAAAAGGCCACCTCAAGCTACTCATGTTCCACAATTGGATGGGGTCTGTTACTTACCCTTGCAAAGGCACAAGTTATAAACATTCTGTGCACACAAAAATCTATGCTGTACAATGTGTTTCCAACTTTCAGCTTTATAAACTTTGCAACGGCGGCAGCTGGTGATCGCGTCGGTGCATCTCTTGCTGGTTGCCCCATCAAAGACCCTGCTCTTCCAACAGAAGTACCTGGAACAATCGAGCCACCAATAATACCACCTCTGCCAACAGGTAATGATATTTCTTATTGGTTGTGAATGGGAAATTTTGGCCCTCAATGCACTTGATGTGTAGGACGTCGGAACGGTACGTGGAAAAAATTCCCCAGGAAAAAATCCACCCAGAAAAATTCCCCTGGAAAAAGTCCACCCGAAAAAAAATCCACCTTTTGGTAAAGTAGGAAAAAATCTCCCTGGAAAGAATATCCCCTTGTTGGTAAAGTATAGGAAAAATCCCCCTTTTCGTAAAGTATACATGTAGGAAAAAACTGTGTTAATCTGTATCTTCCCATGCTCANAAAAGAGCGCAGCACCTGACGGGACAGCGTCATGACGTCCCGCACGTCATTTCTGAACGCATGACGTGACTCGAAAAAAAATCCGGTTGTTTCAGCGATCATGACGTCGTGAAACAATCTGATTTTTTTTTCGTCTCGCCTCAAAACATCATGAATGACGTGCGGGACGTCTTGGACGCTGTCCCGTCAGGTGCTGCACTCTTTTAGAGGAATATCCTGTATTCCCATAACTTGGAAATGGGTGACCCGATTTTCATGCGGTTTTCAGTTTCCTGATGCCTGACTAATGTTCTACAGTATTATGTAGATAACCAGAAGTTGATAAAACCGTTTCAGGTAACCTGTACATGGACATACCGTACATGTATAGAGGTTCTTCACCGACGTCAGAACTCAATGCTAATGAGCTAATTAATGCATAATTAGCCATGTGCTTGGTCACACAACTGCATTGTAATTAAGTAGTCCGGCGACAGTTGCGCTGCATGCACTGACTCTTCGGTGATTTCTGTATTGACACACATTGTTGGAGGACGTCAATTACTGGTTGCGCCATCTGTAGCCGTGCTAAGAACTAACGAAAACACGGGGATTTCGAAAAGCATGGCGAGCTTGCCGTGTTCCAAAACCCCGTGTTTTCAGACACGGGTTTCCTGAAGCCCGGCAATTCATAGGTGTGACCGCAAAAATACCAGGGATTTTATGTAGTGCAACCACGGCACATTTCATCACGTTGCGTGATTGTAGGCACATTTCCTGGGACCGATCCTGATGGGTCTTGGGCAAGAAATCGACAATAGTTCCAATCATTCAACATGAATAGTGATGACTCTAAAAGTGGACTGTTTCATATATCTTTGTACTAAGTAAATGGAAGAAACGAGAAATCCGGCAGTGTCTCCGCCCTGCTGGGCGGTATTAGAATTGCAGTATTGTCTAACAGTATATCTATCGATAACTTTCTTTGATAAAGATACATGTATGCGATTGAAAACATAGTCGAAATTGTTAATAACGTATCAGTTGCTACGGACCGGAAGACTGTGGGGACGCAAAATGGCCTCCGGAAATCGACCCAGCAGCAGACGATGGTCCAGTTGACATGTTCAAACATTGGCCGCCTTTTATTGTCGGATTGTGTCCGCTTGTCAGATTTTGAGCAGTAGGAAAGCAGTTTTGGAAAAGCATTCCGCTACTTAGCAGACAAAGGGCCACCACGGAGATAGCCCTTCGGTTGACGTCAACTGCTCATAATGGATTTGAAGTGGCCGGACTTGGAAAGCCGGATAAAAGCTGTCAGGTATGAGTGGAAGTCATTAGAACTTAAAAGCGGACTATCATCGTGTTGCAACATGAAAAACACGCTTGGAAAGTTGGCCAAGTTTACACTTGAAGATTATGCAGCGTTTCTATTTGATCCTCATGTATTGTTGTCGGTTCTAAACAATGCCTTAAAGGAGGTGAGAGTTTGTTTGTTGTGGGAACATTTCCGATGTTGGCATGCTGTCACGTCAGGAAACAAGAGGTTGATGACTGCGCAAATATTTGTTATGTCTCCCTCGCGAGATGATATTAGTGCATACATTTCACCAAAATTTTAGTCGGGCTTATTTCGTAGGTTTTTATGGAGGGTGCATTGACATCATGAACGACGGAAAGCGTTGTTATGTGGTAAAAAATGACACTCTTTCTTTCGACTTCATTATCATGTTATGGTTGGTTGGGGTGTAAGCTGACACCGATGCCACGAAATTGACATGCTTGTATGTGGACGGCCATTAGCCAAACGGGCGGCAAGACCTGCAAGCAGAAAATCAGGCGAAGGTCAAACTGGGTATAAGTAGGCCATTATCTTTTAAAAGAATTTGTATCCCTTTGGTTTATTGCGACCAAATGAGTAGAAAGTGGCTGCAATCACATAGAGCTACACACTACACGGGCACGCCGAACATCCAGGTTTTAGAGGGCCGCTAAAGCATAAGACTTGTCTTGCCATACATTTTCTTTAATGACCAGGGGTCTGTTTCATAAAGTGACTTTAAGCTAATGGTACCTTTAACCAAATGGAAAATGCATTGAATTTAATGGTACCATTAGCTTAAAGTCACTTTATGAAACAGGTCCCAGGTTTCGGTAGACTTTCAGTCATGTCAGTGTGTGTACTCTAAACTCCCACTTACCTGTAACATTCCTGAACTCGGAAAAAAATGACTAAATCCGTAGTCTCGCGTCACCAGCCTCTCTCTCTTACAGGAGAGAGTCTGGTAGCAAAGGCCAAAACTTTCGTTACCGCCAGGTGGCGAGTGTCCTAGTCCGAGGGAAATGTTACCTTTTTAACACGTTTTATCGTGGTTTTCACCGAGTGATATGTAGACAGCGATCGAGCCTGGCCGTTTGAGGTGTATCGCTGATGAAATAAAGTGGAATTGTATTGTATCAGGATCGATTTACCGTACCTGGCTGAACTTCGACTCCGGACTCCCTGGTCGGAAGTGACCTAATCCATGGCACAAAATGTAAGTCCTATTGTACAATCGGCTTATTCCAGCAATCGATGACCATGGATAGTCGTTCCTTCCGTGCTAAAAAGGTAAATTTTCCCTCAGACTCATTCGTTCATCATGCGTTTCATGGGCGCAGCCATGTTTAATCAGCCTTTGGCCAATCAGATTCGGATGCTCTGAGCTGGACACTCGCCACCTGGCGGTAACGAAAGTTTTGGCCTTTGCTACCAGACTCTCTCCTGTAAGAGAGAGAGGCTGGTGACGCGAGACTACTAAATCCGAAGTTGGAAGATAATGGGGTGGGGGTATGGTCAGAAAAAGTAATGTCCTGTCCACTTTCTTGCCCCACTCCCGAGCCTGGTAAAGAATGACAGCGTGCGATATCTTCAACTTAGGATTTGGTCATTTTTTCCGAGTTCAGGAATGGGACAGGTAAGTGGGAGTTTAGAGTATGTCATATGCTACCAATTCTGTTGAAATTACACTTTGATTTTTTTGCGGGGGGGGGGGGGAGGGATTATACCTTATGCATGTATCGACACTAGGGGCCGTATTCAAAAAGGGCGTTTAAGACTTAGACGCGCGTAACTTTGTCAAATGCATGGTGGAAGTGTGTCCATTTAGTGAAGTTGCACGCGTCTAAGTCTTAATCGTGCGATGATCACCCTCTTTGAATACAGCTGTATGACTTCATCGCAAAAATCAGTATGCGCAAACTAAAGATTCTATTGGTATTTTGGAAGAAGCGTGTTTCAAATTAACTTAATGACCTCAAATGCACCCCATCCAGATAGACCCCAACCAGTGATCCGACTTGAGAAAATGTCCACGCTTCCTTGTAATGTACATGCTCGAAGTTGATCAGTTATGATAAAAAAGACATCACATGAATATTAATAGTTTAATGCCATATCGCTTTTGTCAAGCATTATATCCAAGAAACATGATCACTGTACGAGACGAAGGCTGGACTAAATCTTGATGACTATCAGATCCTATCGACCTGCAGGACGTTGGCGGACGTCGTTATCAAGAAGCCGCTTCTGCCTTCATTACCGATCATCAACCAGTTGAAAAATGCTGTACTATGCCCCCATCACACTGAGCTAGTTCTCAGTACGTTCTAGAAAATGTTGCCGAACGGGCTCAAACTGTGTGCGAACGTAGTGGACGCAGTGGCAACTTTTTACAGTCTTTTTACGAACTTTCTGGATGGGCTCGGCCGGGAAAGGTGCTCAGGTGTAAAGGGAAATAATGTCCCCAGGAAAAACTGTCCCAGGAACAAAAGATCCTATTGTTACATTCTAATCTCTGGGGATTGATTTTCAATAGTCATGCCGCTTATTCCGTCATTCATCAATAGAAGTGGACACTTTTAACAGGGGGACAATCTGTACCGTTACACCTGAACCAGCATTATTTTGCCAACGTTAATCGTTCTAGCCCGTTTCACGATTTTTTTAAGACGGGGCAGGACGTTTTGAGAACTAGCCTAGTGTGACAGTACCTTATACCCCAATCACACTGCGCTAGTTCTCAGTACGTTCTTGAAAATGTTGCCGAACGGGCTCAAACTGTGTGCGAACGGAGTGGACGTAGTGGCAACTGTTTGTCTTTTTACGAACTTCCTGGACGGGCTCGCACGGGAAGGGTGCTCCAGAATTTTGAGGCATTATTTGGCCAACATTACACGTTCTAGCCCGTTTTACGATTTTTTTAGGACGGGACAAAACGTTGTGAGAACTAGCTCAGTGTGACAGTACCTTAAAAAGGAGTTCGACGTCCAAGTTGTAAACAAACCAGTTTGTTTACAAACAGTGGTCGGCAAACTAGTTCTATTCCTTCGTGAAGGTGGCAGCACCAGTAGCGCCCCGTGGTCGTTAGACTGGTGCCCGGTCCAATGCAACATACTCAACCACTCACTGCTTCTCTATCCACGCTGTGCTGCCACCTATTATCGGTGATATGTACTGAAGTGAATATCTAGTCTCGCGCAGCCAACCGTTTCGTTCCGCAGGTACTGCGACACAAACGTTCGATCCTCAGATTCGGCTGGGTGACCGAGACTAGTGAATATCGTGTTTACAACTTGGACGTCCAGCTCCTTTAAGCAACAAAAGTGGTGAACTGTACTGCTAGCATCGAGCGAGAACCATTCGAGTATACTAAGTAGCCTATTATTATGCTAAACGTTATATCTCAAGTATACATAAGGTATTCTGCTAGATTTATGGTGATTTTACAAAGGCCATTCAAAATCGCCCTTAATGATGCAAACATTTAGATGTAAATGCACCACTTGATCGCGTCCATCTACTGCCAATGCAGTATAAGAATACGTGCATAACCTTATCAATTCTGGTAGCCTAACTGGCATTCCATAAACGACACTTTCGGCGATTGCTGACGGCGTTGATCGCATGTTCAGTCATATTAACCGATATTATGAGGGACAATGGATGCATCTTCGAGTTGTTTTACGATCATTATGACAACCAGTAATATTGTACATCAGTTGAGATAATTCAGCATTCCCGTCGAATTTCTTCCGTTCTCGGCAACGAGTCGTCCTGTGACAATAGTGAGGTTTCTTCATTTCCATGACGTACAGTCATGGACATTAGTTTAATATATCTACACCTGATACTTTGAATATTTCAAATACTGCTGGGCCGATTTTAAAACGGTTTGTTCCATATAAAAGTACATCTTGTTGGTCATATTTCTGCATCAACATTTTGGAAATTTGGAAATATCGTAATTACGTATTTGTAATAGCTCGTCAGAAAAAATCCTAAAAATCAACATTTTTATTATGTAATGTTTTTGTGACTTTTGTTGCAGTTTCGATAGAGTGGAACCTTCTATCACATCTGCATGAAAAATCACAAAAGTATTACATAATAAAAAGTTTGATTTTTAGTGATTTTCTGATGAGCTATTACATAATTACGATATTTTCAAATGTTCAAAATTTTGATGCAGAAATATGACCAACAAAATGTATTTTCATATGGAGGAAACCGTGTTTAAATCGGCCCAGTAGTATTTGAAATATTCAAAGTATCAGGTGTAGATAAACTAATGTCCATGACTGTACATGTAATGTATGTCAGGAGATGGTTTTGGTACCACAGATATGTCCTGAAACCTTTAAAGCAAATGGTTCGCGGGGTTTGTTTTGATTTTTGTTGGTACCTCCCATAGAGAGTGAATCTAGCCTCCAGGCAAAGCAAATATGAGAATATGCGAACGTGCACCTGGGGACGAGGTTCCATTAAAAATTTGTTAAAATGGATTAATGACATTTTCAAATTCAGTCGGTCAAAATGTACATTTTGTACTATTCACATTGATTTCGAAGCGGCAGATTTTGCAGAATACGCCTCCGAAGTTTGGCTGTCTAATTCATTTCCCATTAAACTAAAATCCTTCTTTCGCCTTTTTCTCAAAACGGCGCTTGATTTGAGGACATGTCAACAAACAACTGTCAACAAACCCCGCGAGCGATTTCCTTTAAGTAGAACTCTGATGAGCTGTTCATTCAGCGCTACAATTTGAGCGTTTCCGACCGGTATCCATTATCTGGGTGGAAAGAGACTTGCCGAAAGTCTCACGCCACAGTGGGATTCGAACCCGGGACCATCTAAGCGCTAGTCGGAGACCCGAACCACTACAACACCGTGGCTCCTCAAGTTGATTGTTTCTCTCAGGCATGTCAGGTGCTGACATCACCTTTGGCGTAGTTGCTCTACTAACAGAAGCCTAAAGCCGCTCTCATAGGTGCGACAATTTGCCTGCGATTGTATTTTTTTACGTTACGCAAACAATCGCAGAAATTATCGCAGATATGTCGCAGATTTGTCACAGACGTGTCGAAGAATTGTCGTAAACGTAACGATAATCAGCGTTTTTTGGCGTTCACTTGCGGTTGTTTGCGACAATCTGCGACAATCTTGCGACAATACGGGTTTTTTCTGTCTGCACCCTCTTCAGTCGACACCGATAATTTGGGTTAAAAACGATTTCTTGCGACATTGTGCGATATTTTGCGACAATCTGCGGTTGCTTTGCGATACATTTTTTGAACATTTCCAAAATCTCACGATTATTCGCGATTGCCTGCAATATTAGGGAGTTTTCGCAAAGCCCCCGAAACGCCAACTCGAACGCCAAACCCATTGTTCGGTGCCACGAGGAGAGCACCGAACAAATGGATAGACGTTCGCGTTGGCGTTTCGGGGGCTTTGCGAAAACTCTATATTATCGCAAGGTCTGCGATAGTTTGCGTTAATTTGCGACAGTACACCTGCGATTGTCTTTCGCAATTAAACGCAGGCCAACTGTCGCACGTGTGAGAGTGGCTTAATAGTAAGCTGTCTCGAGGGTCCCTTTAAGGGAATACGACCCTTTTGCCACGGTAAAATATTTGTGGCGCACGATGAAAGGAAGGCTTTTGGTTCATGACCAAAAAAATTATGCTTTTGAAAACAAATTATTATTGCTCGCCAGAAAACTTTCAGTTCTATTAATATTACATGGAAAATATATAAGGTTGTGACTCGAAACACAACACAGGGGTACCCCCTGAACGGTGACTCCATCGTATTAAATGCATAACATCCGCTTATGCGTTTTTGGTTTAGTTTATGTGGCGTCATTTGATAAATCATTCAAGGTGGCGAAAAAGCCAAGATCGCGACACGCTTAGCAATGATCAATGCCTTATTGTGAAAGACAGGGAGTCGGATAAAAAAATTGCCTCTGGCGGCGGTTAAGCAGATTGTACACCGTGTGCATGAGAAGTCTTTTTTTCTTTTTTCTTGCTCTTATTTGAATATGATGGGTCGTGGACTTTGTGCTTACCTGGGATTTTAATAAAAATACATGTTTCATCATAATGCCGCAGGAACTACTGCTTTTTGTTGGAGACACACCGCAGCGATTGCTTTGCCTACTTATACACGGGCAAGTTTCTTTATAAGCTCGTTGGGGGGGGGGGGCATTGACAAACGGGGGGCAGTGAAAAACATTACAGGTGTAACGCACAGCAGCAAATCTCAGGAATCCGTTCTTTGTACTTGGGCTCGGTACACGTTATCGAGTTCCACAAACAAACTTAGATATTTTTTCTTACTAATGATGTGACACTTTGACCCCTCTGGCACAGGAATCCAGCAAAAGGCGAATGCCTTTAATGTTAAACAATTCATCATAGATCAAGGGATTTCGAAGCCTACTTAGTATCAGTCAGTTCGAGTGCTTGGTGCACTCGATGCTGAAGATAAAGGCCTGTTACCCTTACGTAAAGATACAAATGATGTGAACAATTTGGATTGTGATCTCTTCCTACATCTTTGTGTTCTGTAGGGAAGAATGGGTATCCAACATAAAGCACAAAAAACGACACACAAAATGACAGTAAAGTAAAGTCGTCTCCGAATTTCGCACATTAGAGAGGTTTAGCACCTTTCCGACTCCGACTCCGACTTCAACTACGAGAAGGAATTGCAGTCCGCTATGGACATCCTTGATAAAAACGATTTGACTGAAGTTTTCAATTCGTCAATCACCATAAATTGAAGGCAGAAAAAATTGGCCTTATAAATCGGAAGTGCGGATAAAATGAATATTGAAGTCGTAATCCTAGTCGTTACGACTTTGAGACACGACCATGACGACTACGATATTTTCGATTTATGCGCACTTCCGATTCCGAGTCAAAATTATTCTGCCACAAAGTTATGGCATTTTACGATTTACAAACGTCTATCAAATCGTTTTTATCAAGGATGTCCACAGCGGACTGCAATTCATTCTCGTAGTTGAAGTCGAAGTCGGAAAGCTGCGCATCCTCTCTCGCGACCCCAACCGGGGTCTTCCTCAGGCACTTTCTAGTAGAGACACCAAAAGTGAAGGCAAGAATGCATATTCAATGTGATTATACTATGAAACTTGATTGCATTGTATTGCACTTGATTTTTCCATTTGGGCCGAAGCCAAAGCATCATAATAATGGTCCTGGTAAGTCCGCAAGAACGGATCGCAAGCTACAAATGTTCCTCATTTGGATGGAGTTTTCACTTGTCCTTGCAAACGCACAAAGTACAAGGCACCATAGACTGGTACACGTCATGTAGGCCTACCTGGTCCTACGTGTAACTACATGTATTTGGGCTTTTGCATATGTTAGGACCGGAGAAAAAAATGGGGAGGCAAAACATGTGTCCATGTACATGTACATGTACTATTTAATAGTATTATCTCCGTGGTGTCATGACACTTTGATTCGCACCAAACCACCGATCAATATTCAGATTGATTCACGACAAGATCATGCAGGCGCCAAGGATTTCGAGAATGCGAACACCGAAGAGACAACACTGATTCATGCATGATGCAGTGTCAATGATAACATAACATTATGAAAGCCACATCTCCCGTATTTTGCAGTCGTGTGGTATAGCAAGCAATTCAGCCTATTACGCAGAATCAGGAATTTTGTCTCATGGTACGACACCTGATTTGTCCACCATGAATCCCCCCCCCCCGCCTTTTGGAAATTATCATTGCGTTATCGTAACACTGAAACCAGGTCCGACTCAAAATCATTGCGAGTGAAACGCCAAACATTCGCATTCATTTACCGTACCAAATTTACCGTACACATTTACTGTATCACATTTTTCCGTCAGGGCCGACGCAAAAGCGAGATTTCGCAAATCTGACGAAACACGAACGAAATACGAAATTGGACTTCATTTCCATGACGTAATGTGTTTCAGGAGATGGTTGGTACCACAAATATCGCCGGCTACAAGCGCGTCTGTCAGCGTATGACGTTAGACCGATAGAGTAATGGTGTATATTTAAACTTTGAAATTCATCTTTTGTGTCCATTTCGTAGCCTGGGTCTTACATAATATGCTAAAAGACGCACTGGCAGCAGGGATATCTGTGGTACCAACCATCTCCAGAAACACATTAGGTCCTCATTTCCAGGACCTAATGTGTTTCTGGAGATGGTTGATGGCTGAATTTCGTATTTCGTACTTCGTGTTTCGTCAGATTTGCGAAACCTCAGCATTAGCGTGTAATTTACACTAACGATCGTGGTATAAACGGATAGCTGGCCATGGCCCATGGTTTGTGCATCTTTCTCTGCCGTTTAACTGATCGCACTGCAAATCTTCTGCAAATTGTGTGCGAACCCATTAACATTGTTCTTGGTCACACGGGAGGAGATTCGGATGGTGAAAAAACCGAGCCTGACAAATTTCAGTGGATGCTGAAAGGAGTCATCACAGTCCGCCCGATCTGCTTGCATCCTGTGAGGAAATATCAGATGGTGGTCTGGCCTAGCGCCATCCGGAATTCACCATTAGAAGATACGGTTATAGTTATTTTTGTAGTTATGAGCTTACATACACGAAGCATTGTTTACAGATAAAGTATCTTTTTTTGAATGTACACTCCTAATCAAAAGTAAAGGCCACCCATTGCACCCATTTTGTTTCATGCAGGCTGTTTCATATGGCAGTTAATTCTAATGCATTTTCCATTAAATAGAATACGGCAGTAGTTTTGTCTTTAGGGGTTGGGATTTAAGGTTAAGGTCAGAGTAAGTAAGCGTTACGGGAAGGGTTAGGGTTAAGGGTTAGTGTTAGGGGTAGCGTTAGGGTTATGTTTGGAGTGGAAATATTGGGGTGCCGTATCCTGTAAAACTGCCGTACCCGTAGCCTGTTCCTATTGGAATCCAGGGAGACACGGTGGTTTAGTGGTTCGGGTCTCCGACTAGCGGTCAGAGGATCCCGGGTTCGAATCCCACTGGGCGTGAGACTTTGGGCAAGTCTCTTTGCCTCACTGGCCTCTCTCCACCCAGGTGTATAAATGGGTACCGCTCGGAAATGCTCAGATTGTAGCGCTGAATGAGCAGCTCATCTGAGTTCTACTGAAAGGTTTCAGGATAGACTGGGGTTAAAGTGTAAAGTCGGATGACACCTCTACCGTTGTTGATATCAGACTATAAACCCAAACTTTAACTTTTTAAACACTTTTTAAGAACAAGAACATGGCCTACTTATATCAGAGGCACATAACAAGCATTTATGGCAAAGGTTTGAACTTATGTACTTTTATGTACCAGGAAGTGATTTTTTGACTATATCTTATTAGGTACCCAAGCCCTAAATGACATGGATTTGTTTACATGTAAGGCTGCGTTTACCAGACATCCGGAATGCGGTACGGGATGCGCAAACGATATGTTGTTTGCGAAAGTGCACAGCATATACCGCTTCCGCATTCCGCATTCCGGGTGTCCGGTAAGCGCAGCTTTACAAAGGAACGAAAAAATCTTACTTATCGATAAAACTTTAACATTTTCAAACTTTTGCCAAAATGTATTTCATTTAAACATGTCCAGGTAGATGAAGCGAAAAATATCAGTCAAATAATTATACTGTAGTTTGAAATACTCGAAAACTATGGATGGACATATACTTCTGATTAAGGGTGTACATACACTCCGATAGAATAGCACTTGTGGTTATTATGTTGTGGAGTTGATATGAGGAGGAAATGTTTATGGGGAGGCCAATTGGACGGAAACTACTGACTGAAGGACGGACGGACGGAATTCGCATTTCATAGATTCTCCGCATTCGTAATATCGCTGTTTATATGAGCGGATTAAATGCGATGCCTATGTACCTGACACAGGTTAGTACTTTACCTGCACCGTTTTTTTCATGTACATGTACATATGTATAAGTACGTCTAACCGCTTTTGTAATTATGCTTGTGTAGTATTTGCCAGTATACTTGCCTCCAAGCGCGTTCCCACCAAACCGTTGCTATTTACCGTGCAATTTCCACTGGCAAGTGTGTAGACGATCATGAATGTCGAATTGTATATTTTCAAAACTTTTCAAAACCCCATTTTCGGACAAAAAGGGGGACCGGCTGCTGTAAAAGGCCATCCCCTCGTAATGTGTTCAGGGGAACACAATTTCCAATTACGTAACTAGTTAAAAACTACAAAAAACATGCTTATAGCACCGCCTTCAGAATAAAAACGTGCTCAAAAGCCGACCGCCTACACGCCGGTCACAGCACTTGCTCTGCTGGGGTTAACATGAAATGGGCTTCTATTTCTAACATCAGCAAGAGTAGACAGTACCCCCTACCACCTCCAGGAGTGTGTACTCTATCGTGTCAAAGCCAACAGCGGGTGATAACCGCATGCTGCGCTAATCCGATAACTAGTGAAAGTTGTGAAAAGTAATTAGATTAAACCTAATCAAATTCAATTTGTGAAGTCTTTCTGTGTGTCTACACCTCATTGTTTTATTTCTGTTGAACGAAGAGACTGACTGTAGCAAGACAGTTCGAGTCTCTGGGGCTCGATGAGGTTTCGCAAATAGGGAGGTTTCGCAAACTGACGAAATACGAAGTACGAAATAAGAAATTGGACTTCATTTTATTACGTAAGTATTATTACGTAAGTCGAAGGCCTACGTCTATGACAAACACAAATCATAGAGTGGTGTATTACAAATCAGAAGGTCGACGGTTCGAATCCCATCTAAATGATTATAATTTTTTTCTCTGAGCAGTGTAAGAGGTATCCGAAGATGTTGACAGCTCTGTTGCCCGAAGACAAATAAGGTGGCGCCCTCCTGGCCTCGTTGGGTCTATCATGTTCTGAGCCTTCGTCTGAGGTGTTTGCAATTCTCTTGCTCGTCGCATGGGGCTTTTTGTTCATGCAGTTCAGCTTTAGCTCTAAAGTCCACTTTAAGCTTTTGTATTTCGCCCTGCAAACAATAGTGAGGTTTCGCAAATCTACGAAACACGAAGTACGAAATACGAAATTGGACTTCATTTCCATGACGTAATGTATTTCAGGAGATGGTTGGTACCACAGATATCGCCTGCTGCAAGAGCGTCTTTTAGCGTATGACGTAAGACTAATCGTGTTATGGTCTATATTAAACTTTGAAATTTATTTTTCTTTTCAACTTCGTAGCGCTACGAAGTGGAAATTTAAAAATTCAAGATGCACCAGAACTCTCTCGATCTTACATGATATGCTAAGAGGCGCACTGGCGGCAGGGACATTTGTGGTAGTATAGCAACCATCGCCAGAAATACGTCAGCTCCTGGAAATGAAGTTGGAGTTCCTATTTCGTACTTCGTGCTTCGCCAGATTTGCGAAACCTCCCTAATCTGACTAAACACGAAGTCCGAAATACGAAATCCAACTTCGTTTCCAGGACCTATAAATGTATATTTCTGGAGATGGTTGCTACCACAAATAAGCGCCGGTAGCGTTATCTGACTTTCTGTGCGGTCGCCCTGATGGTTGCGATCAAAACGCACATCGCCCAGTCTGCGGTGGCTGGCGAAAAGATCCGTGGCGAGTAGATCGCTTGCGATATCGCTGGCGCGGGCTTTACAGTCGAGATTTTACGGTAACTTTCATCCTAAATCGGTTGTCATTGATCTTCTGCCCGTAAAAAGACAGGTGTAACTTAATCACAAAACATTTAACGCGTCATAGTTGATTCTTGTAATGGCACGTTTTGTTGGGGTTTGAGAGGTGTTTGCAGAGCTATAACAAATAATGCCAGTGCAACTATCTTCTGAATAATTTAGTGATATTACGGTTTGAACCTCGCTATTAAACTGCTGTGACTTTTTGTGGCAGTGACGGATTTCAGTTACGCCTTTTTATCAACTCTACGGCAAACTGCAATTCAGCATGATAAGGGCCTCGACTGCCCTTTACAGAAAAGGGTCTGGAGCTCGAACCACTGGATTGAATAGGATCTGTCAGCGAGTTGACCAATAGGTGTCACTACGGCCCAATTCAATGCATATAGCGGACCGATAGCGGACCCAGTCATTATTACAGAGTTTAAGAGATCACATGCTAACGATAGCGTTCACGTTAACGCTATTTCTTGCATGTATTTCATGTACAAAAATATCGTTAACGTAAATGTTATCGTTAGCGTGTGATCTCTTAAGCGGCCCATACACGATCAATATTATTGCACAATATCAGGATCACAATGGGCAATATTATTGCCAATCTTTCTTCTACCCATCATGCGAAAAGCACACGACCACCCATTTGGGCCCCATATTGTGCAATAATATTGCGCCGTGTATGGGCGGCTTTAAACTCCCTATTGATCAAGCAGCAATCACGTAGATTTTCCTGTACATTGGTCCGCTAGAACTTTGCTGCCATCTGTTGGCAATATGCGCGGCTGACTGCTCCTATTGGGATATCTTGGTGTCTTCTTTTTTCTAGAAAGATGCTCCATCCATTGAAGCCTGGTGGCGTAGTGGTTCGGGTCTCCGGTACGGTCAGAGAGTCCCGGTGTAACGTTTTTGAGTGTTCCCCATCTGCGAGTGTTCCCCTGCTATTGTCTGACGGAATAAGCCTCGACTCCACAATGAAGGACACAGAGAGAAACGTGTCGATCTATCTGCCAGTGTTTCCAGAACAATAGGGGAACACTGACACACGGAAACACTGAAGAACTTTACACCTGGTTCGAATCCCACTGGACGTGAGACGTTGGGAAAATCTGTTACTGGCCTTACTGGCCTCTCTCCACCCAGGTGTATAAATGGGTACCGGTCGAAAATGCTCAGATTGTAGCGCTGAATGAGCAGCTCATCTGAGTGCTACTGAAAGGTTTCAGGATAGACTGGCGTTAAAGTGTGAAGTCGGATGAGAACCTCTACCGTTGTTGATATCAGACTATGAACCCAAACTGTTTTTTATTGCTAGTTTTGGGATCTGCTTGATCAGATCAAATCGGCATTTTCAAAAGCAGGCACGTGCATTTTGATGACTAGCTAATGGGATGATAGAATTTTTTTGCGTCCTTACGTGCGACTCTAAAACGAGAATCCAAATAATTATCCGAGAATTATGACCCCTGTTGATATCCTGATACCAGAAGGATAAAACGCACCGTGCACATCTTATAAAGAAAATAGAACCATTATCAGAAGATAATTTCCGAGCTCTGAGCTGCAAAAAATATCTCGCTTGAAATCTCTTCCCTTCGACCAGAAAAAGTCGAGTTTTTCAGTATGTATTGTCATCCACCTCATGTCCTTCTGTTTACACGATATAACTAAAGCTGTTTTTCATGAGCTTTTAAAATGATCTGCAGTTTTCTCATAAAAGCGCCATTTTTTCGGTCTCTCGTCGTTAAAGCCTCACTGTATTGAATTCAGAAAGTGCTTACGTCCTCCGAGGTTAGTGTGGTGTAAAATGTACTATACTCTATCTGAATGCGTTAGAGCTCTGCCTGCAGTTTTTTCGTTGTGTGCTGTAAACTAGGTCTTGATTCTTTGAAGTACGTATCAGGCAAGCATTTTCGGGACCACCACGAGGCTATGAGACTTCTACCTGCACAGTCCTAACACTTTGAGAATGTCGTAAAATTCAATACTGTGAGGCTTTAATATAGCCAACATAGGCCTACATGTACATGTGCATGTACATGTATATGTGACGCGGTCTCGGAAAACCGTCGGATGTCGCGTTTGAGGAAAGTGTCAATGGCCTTGGTGAACCCGCACATTTCAATAGCTGAAATATACTACGTTACAGGACAGGTGAACAGTAGCAGATCAATGCACATGTAATCTGACAGCCCTTGTTGATCATTCAGCGACATCCGACGGGTTTTCCTCGCCAAACATATTTGCTGATATCATGGCGAGATTGATATACAAGTTTGATAATACGAAATAAGTCGGAACCTGTGAAGGTACATGTATAAGCCTAAAACCTTCACCTATACCTACATGTAGGTTATCAAGCATGACCATTCAGATTACACAATAGCCTTGTAGGTCAGAGGTCAAGGTCAAGGTCAGAGTTCTAAAAAAGCAAATCTGCTCAGAATGTCAGGAGAAAAATAGTTAGATGCCTGTATTAACCATCTCCTTTTGGTTTAATCAAGAATGCCTGTTCCAATTAGGCAATACTTCTCAAGGTCAGAGGTCAAGGTCACTGTCTCAAGATCGGAAACCATTGACATCGCTCCGATGTCCTTTTCTTGTTCAACAAAGAATAGGTGGTTTTATCAACATGGTAATATACCCACTTCGATTTTAATCTGATTGTTCTTAGCGTTAAAGCAAATGGCTCGCAGGGTTTGTTGGGGCGCCATGACCGTTGGTCCTCGGTATCAAGCACCATTTTGAGAAAAAGGCAAATAAAGGATTTTAGTTTAATGGGAAATGCATTAGACAGCCAAACTTTGGAGGCGTATTCTGCAAAATCGTCCGCTTCAAAATCAATATGAATTGTACAAAAATGTACATTTTGACCGACTAAATTTGAAAATGTCATTAACCCATTTTAACAAATTTTTAATGGAACCTCGTCCCCAGTGTTTACGTTCGCATATGTGCACAGGTTTTGCATATGGCTGTAGCACGGCTTTGCCTGGAGGCGAGATTCACTCTCTATGGGAGGTACCACCAAAAATGTAAACAAACCCCGGGAGCCATTTGCTTTAAAACCCCCTCATGATATACAAACGACGCTTGCATCAATAATATACAAGCAGAAACAAGCATGGAACAAAGCAAAACCAAACGTAAATTCTGGTCAGACACTAAAGTTATTGCCCTAAACTTCCGAGAGTAAAAAACGCAATTAGAAAATTGCGTCGGATGGGAAGCGGTAATTGTTGACACTATTCGAGCCTGACGTGCTTGATTCCGTGAGTAACGGTGGGCGAATCCCCATTATAGCATTACGGCACTTTAATGCGCATGTATTCTAGGTGCCATTAGCGATGATTATTCATTGATGAGCCCAGGTGTCACTCCAGGAATTTATCTATAAAACGGAAGATAAACTACGAGATTATTGAGGTCTATATTGCGGTTGATTGGATTACTTGCAAACCGAGAGAATTTTTAAAAGAATTTTAAAAATATGAAAGGTAATATCAAAAGTGAAAGCTACATGTACAATCTCGGTCAGAAGTTATTAACCACCGGATATTTGTGAATTACTCCGTGATCCCCCGGTATTTGTTCACCAATCTTTGAGGCATGGTAGTTAGATCATTTGTCCATCATTTGGCATAACGATTTTTCTTATCAATAGGCTGGCGACAATTCCGATCGCTTTATTTCCTCATGGAGACCTTCAAAACCACAGCGCCTTTATTGTAGATCGGCGTCGTTGTATGCAAGCAGTCTTCGTGGCGCGTACAGAAAGAGGTTGGCGAATCGATCAGAGGGTTGTGGGTTCCGTCGAATCTCGGGGCCATGGACAGATTTTTTTTCGTTTTTTCTCATTTGGCAGCTGTACTGAGATCTTTACCGTTCAAGAGCGTGGTGGCAAGTGAAACCAACTGTGACCGTCCGATAGGGTGTATCGTTTTCAGAGGTAGTTTGGAAGTGCCTTGTGGCTGTTCGTAATTTCTACCTCTGCCGCTTGGGGTTTATATCTATTAAGTTCAGCTTTAAAATAGGCCTGTAATACATGTACCTGTGTCAGATTTCCCCCTGCAGTGCTGGGCACCTCAACTGTTAGGAGTAGGCAACAACTCTAATAAAAGCCTTCCCCGTTATCTCGAACTGGAAACGATTCAACCATGAATCGATTACCGATACTTTGAAACGTGTTTCAACAGGTCACGCTAACATTGTAACGTGCTATCCAAGTTAGACGTCTCAAACTCCACTGGGAACAATTTCTGAACAGGTTGGAACAATTTTCGATTTTTTCCAGACAGATTAACTCCCCTGGAGTACGACTGCGTGTCTTTACGTGAACCCAATGTTTACTACTCAGCTGAAATTTTCCTCATATACAGGGTGTCCCAAAAAGTGTAACGGTTTTACAATGCTAAATTTGTAGCATGTTTGGGCCGTAACCATTATGCATTCCCCCTTGCCTTGATACACATGATTGCTTAATCTGTCCTACTTTAGAGGATTGGAATGGCTCACTTATAACCAGAGGTGCAAGGTGCAATTAGATCAGTGGCTCAGGTCAACCAGATGATGTAAGACTATGTAAAATGAGTCAATGGTCCATATGCATAAAAAGAAGGAAATGCTTTTTACTTGAAAATTGAAGCAGTTACTTCCAACCGTATGCATAAAACCCAAAGCAATTGCTTTTGCTAAAAGCAATTGCTATAAGAAAACGCAATTACTATTTACTTGTTCCTTTCTAGCAAATGCTACAATTCATATGCATAATACTGAGCAATTGCTCCAACTGTAGAACCTTTGGTAAACAAGCAAATGCTTGTCAAGTATAAGCATTTGCTTTGAAGTAGAAGTAAAAGATTATGCATATGAAACCAAGTACATGTAATTGCTTTTACTTTTACTTTTGGCTTCAAGCAACTGCTTTTACTTTTCGCTTTTGCTAGAAGTAAATGCTTCATTTTTATACATACGGCCCAATGTGGGAAGGTGTATTTCTGCAACAAATTTCCTAAGGGCCTGTTTATCTAATAGTCGTTATTTTTCTTATCACCGCCAAGCGGGTGCCAGAAACGAAAGGGTTAAGTGAGTGCATCTGTCGCGCGTAGCCTCAGAATTAAAATATAAGTTCATCAAATCCTGGACTAGTCAAATACTTCACCTGTTGACAACATCGACGCGACAGATGGCGAATCACCGATCACCACTGGACCAATTAAGAAGCAAAGTTGAGACGGTTTTGTTGTAATTGGGAAGCCACCGGCAACATATTGGAGACATCGCCAGATCGTTTCCTTGTTCTGACTCGCTATTACTCGTTGAATTAATTTGATCAGGGCGATGTGACGATACTGGTGTCAGAGTCTGATGAAGACATATCGTCGACGAAAGTGCGAACGACTTCTGCGAGCTAATCCGGATATATTGCCTACTTTCTTTATGCAAATATCGCTTCACTTTGATCAGGGGTTTTTAGCGATGAAATAGGAGGAATTGTTTTTAGAAAAATTCGCCTCGTCTCATATCACCCACACACAGCAATACAAACAGAAGCAATCACATTTTTGTACACGTCATATTATTTTCAAAAGCTTCTCCGAAAAAAAATCCGAATTTTTATGTTTATTGGTGTCATGTTGAATGTTGCATGTAATTGCACAAGTGTCGAGGCACTGTCTCTAAACATTATTTTTTCTGACTTTTTCAATAACTTTACGTTTGATGCCGAAGGCTACACACTGCATTTTTGAGGGCTGAGTGTCCACGTATGTGTGGGTTAACACGAAGTAGAAACCTTGCTAGCAACAGTTAGAAAATGAAAAAATTATTCAGTCTCATGGGGGCATAATATTTATCATATACCAAGGCTCCGTGAGATCCGAGCAAGTCGTAGGGCCTACTTAAAGTGCCAATTTTTGCCGAAAAGAACTGTCCGATTTGAGCAGGACAAACCTGATGCATTACTTGTCATCTAAAGAATGTTTTTGGCTGTTTTTATCTCAATCCGTCAACTAGTTTGCAAAATATACATGAAATTGTGAAGAGGGTGTTCCGTTCAACTGAGCGGGCGATCCGGGAGGGTGATAAATGTTTCCGGAACACACGTGTGTGTTCCGGACTTTCCATTGTTGGCGCCGATGAACAGCAGAAATGGCCATTTCAACCGACAAAAACACATCCAAACTCGGTGCGACGAACAGGAATCATCACTTACATTTTGATAGTGTTCCTGGCAGGAAAAAAATGTCAACTCAATGTTCATTATATGAAATAAACACGAAATTGCTGAGAGGGTGATCCGAGATTCCCAAGAATTCCATTGTTTTAGACGAAAAATACTTTCGCACTACTTTTTCCTCTGTTGTGGATCGAGGTAGGCCTATGACGTCAGACAATCGGGATTATCCATGTGCCTGTCCAGCCAGCCCAGTTAGGGCGGATACACTACCGAAACACTGCCATGATTGAATGAATAATAATTTACAACTGATCACAATCTTTAGAAGCCATCCCGCGACATGTCTTTTCGAACAGCAGTCCCTGGAAACGTGTAATGTACAGCGTACTCTCAGTGGTAGTGATGACCAACAGAGTCGAAAAACATCCAACGACGTTCGACGTCGTGACGTCATGTCGCTGACGTGATGAAGGCATTTCGCTCATCCCGCAACACCACGCAAGACGTGGTGTGATTGGTTCAAAATTGCCAAAATTTCGCCGTACGATTTGATCATGTTGGGCTACGGTGTAGGCCTAGATGATTCTTCCTGGCTGTTAGGCCCACAGGGCTCTGGCGAGAAGATCTCAAGACTAAAGGTATCGAATCCCCAAAACAAAGATGGTTTACAACTAACAACGATGGGGATCTACATCTTGGCTCACTTTCTGAACGAACCGTCTCACCGCGGCGCCTCACTCCGTCAACATTCGCGCAGTAACACAAAGTTTTGGACGGGCGGTGATACAGAATGTGTCATCATTTGAGTATTTTAAGTCATTTCTTGTGTTTATTATGGAAAAAACAAGGCGTTTTCGGGTATATGATAAATAAAAAACCACCCTCGTGTAATTTCCAAGTGTGCAGAACACACTCGTGATGGCCTTTGGCCGGGAAAATCCCTCGACCTGCGGTCTCGGGATTTTCCCGGCCAAAGGCCATCACTCATGTGTTCTGCACACTTGGAAATCACACTCGGGTGGTTTTTTTATTGCACCAACGAAAATTATCTTGAACTCAGGTTCAGCCACAACTTTTCCATTGTCACATCATGCCCTGGCAAACCTGAAAAATTGAAAAGCTGTGGCTCAAACTGAGTTCAAGATAATCTTCGTTGGTGCAAACGGCCCCAAGGCACAATCGATCATCAATCAGATTTTTTCACAAGGAAGCATAAACTCCTCCCGCAGTTTCAAACCGCTACCCACTACGTTACCCGAACTCTGAAACTGCTTCAGTTGATGCAATCCTCAGAGTATCACTAATAGAGGTTCTTCACGTGACGTCACACCCTAATTAGCATAGAATTCATAGGAACTGGTGCTTCCATATTAGCCGTCAGTGTCAATAGGGTTTACTGAAAGAAATCAGATTTTAACTGGAATATTTTCCAAACTACCTTTCTTATATTTCAAAGAAAGAGAAAGCACAAAAATTGACACACAAAATGATGATAAAGGAAGTCAATTTCCAGAATCTTAGCAAATTTTCGACCCCAACCGGGGTCTTCTTCAGGCTTGCACTTTCAAGTCGAGCTACCAGAAGTGGTATATTTCTTATATACTTCTTATATTTCAGTTTCTAATATATGATTTGTCAAATAAAATCGCTTGTTCTACAGCAGTCTGATGATTGAATGACACCTGTCTGTTGTAAAAACAGACAATTAGTGCTGAATTACATAAAGTTGTAGTGTATTACCGACGACCAAGCACATGACTATTTTATGTATTAATCAGCTCATTAGCATTGAGATCCTCTATAGATGGCGTTAGCTGTCCGATTCGGGGAATCCCCGCTGGGAATCTGCCGCGAGTATGAACATACAGTGTACATTTTGTACACGTATCTTAGCCAATCAGAAAGTGCGTTAAGGCAGCGTCGGTTAAACCTGTGACGATGATTTATGATTGGATCACTCGTGAACAGCGCCGTCTATTGATGATTAGATTCTTCACTTTTGGCGACAATCATGCCAGTATTGGGTCTGTACCTATGGCCAACTAAACACTGGGGACAAGTGTAACGGAAGCACGTAACGTTTTTATTTCATGTTCGAAAAAAAAACGACTCGACGACTTGGGTAGTTCTCATGAACGTATAATTAAAAGCATTGGTATTCGCACGAGTCAGTAATCGTTAACCCCTTAATTCTCTTTCTCAAGGATTATCTGTATGCTATAAATCCAGCCGATTCATCCCAAAAACAAAGCGTACAATCGATTTTTTTTTGCACAATACTCTGCAGAACGCGTAAAAACAGTATAATCTCACGTTCTAAGTTGCAGAGCGTAGCAAATCCGTGAGGTGACTAGGCCTAAGATTCGACGGTTTGTCCAAGACGATCAATTTACATGTTAGTTTTATCTTTTGTCGAGTGGGACCGGGACTCTGAAATTTGATCGTAATCTGATATCCAGGGAAACTGATGCATCGATGCAGTATTGAAGTCTTAGCAGAATGGACAAATAAGAATAAGATAGGCTTCCATGCCGATAAAATAAGATAGGCTCCAAGGCTTCCATGCCGTTGTCACGTATTTTTGGGACTATGTATGATTCAACTATTTTTTTCTTCTTTATCATTACAGGTGAGTCAAGTAGTAAATCGCTGTCGAAGATTCTGTGAGTGTACGGTAAGATTTTTTAAACATTTTGCCCAGATTTTTCGACCATCAATTCATAATATTATGCACTCAAATTTCTTGGCCAATCATGTTCAGCAGAATGCATCACGTGATCATAGGATGTCACATCGTATCGGATCCTCAATACTCATATCGGATCCTAAAACCTCGTATCGGACAGCCCTCCTAGTTTTAGCCAATCAGGGCATAGGCCTATTACAGTTGCTAGGCAACTTGGGAATCTACCCCATCAGCATTTTCAAGATGTCTGCCAATCAAAGATTTGCCACCCTGTCTGAGGGAGATATTCATCAAATTCTACAGGAAAAGGATTCAGAAAATACCAAAAGAGCAACATGATTGTATAATATAGCAAAGAGTGGATGGCAGGTCGTCCAATATGGATTTTTGTTGGATGAAGAAAAGTTAAATCGGACTCGGCTTCGCCTCGTCCAATATAACTTTTCTTCATCCAACAAAAATCCATATTGGACTCCCTACCATCCACTATTTGTATATAAGCAATATTTCCCAGCCGACAAATCATTTCGTTGGGCAACAGGTCGCCAACTGGCCTCCATAATCTTGTGTAAACTGAATGGGTTTACAGCGCCGCCATGTCGGGATAAACGCCACTCGCGTTCCACATTGTCAATGAGATCAGACATGCATCAGTGTGTACCTTCACCCGAAATTACCATTCTTGGTAAAAAATGAACTGATGCGGACCAGTTACAGTCCGTAATGCACTGAATACAAAGAGTCAGCTAATGTTGAAGATCCCATGGATGGTAACACGTTAGTAGCTTGTTTGAGACGAGGACGCCAATTGTGATGAACGAAGATATCAGGCAAAAAACAGGATAGACATGACAGATTGAAGCTTTTTTTTAAAGATCGTAAGTCATTTGTGTTTGGGTTTTTAGGACAAGGAAGAATCGTGGAGCAATTTGTACAATGCATGGTTGAAGGCAGGCTAAAGCCCCATTTTCACTACAGCGGGTACCGCTGCGGTTTGCGGCGCCGGAGCGTTTCCACAGGCATTAGGATAATTAACACGCCATGTATTTCCACTTCGTAGGTACGAAGTAGAAATTTAAAAATTCAGGATGCACCATAACTCTCTCGGTCTTACATGACCTGCTAAAAGACGTACTGGCAGCAGGGACATTTGTGGTACCAACCATCTCCAGAAATACATTACGTCATGAAAGTGAAGTTGAATTTCGTATTTCGTGTTTCGTCAGATTTGCGAAACCTCACTATTCTGACGAAATACGAATTACGAAATACGAAATTCAACTTCATTTCCATGACCTAATGTATTTCTGGAGATGGTTGGTACCACAAATGTCCCTCCTGCCAGTGCGTTTTTTAGCAGGTCATGTAAGAGCGAAAGAGTTATGGTGCATCTTGAATTTTTAAATTTCCACTTCGTATCTACGATGTGGAAACGAAAGATAAATTTCAAAGTACACCGTAACTCTATCGGTCTAACGTCATACGCTAAAAGACGCTCTTGCAGCAGGCGATAGTTGTGAGACGAACCATCTCCTGAAATACATTACGTCATGGAAATGAAGTCCAATTTCGTATTTCGTACTTCGTGTTTCGTCAGATGCGCGAAACGTCACTAATATCGGCACGAGAGAAGACGAAAAAACCGATAATTGTGACTAATAAAAATATTGAGCATAAAGGCAGCAATGGAAGCTATTATTTCAGAGGTCTAGCTGTACATAACATCAAATGGTCAGATATTTTAGGAGTCGGTGGCAATACTGGTGTCACGCCCATAAGAAAAGACTGTGTGTATGTTTCTTCACCCTAAGGCCCAAAAAATATTATCTGTTTCTTGTCCAGCAACTCAGCAGAAATTGATGCGAGCATGCGATTTTTTTGTAATTTTTAAATATGTTTTTTCTGTTGTCTTCATGGATGGGGGAAATATTACCAGCAAACTACGGGAGAACCCAACTTACCTCGACGCGAGTCCATGTCATAAAAATTTTCTAAGTTCTAATAATACCGTAATACAGAGGGGTAGCATAATGGTAAATGGAACAGCTTGTATTATACCTAAGCTCTTCCATCTAACATTATGCTATCCCTACTATATTACGATATTTTTAGAACTTACAAAAATTTTATGACCTGGACTCGCGTCGAGGTAAGTTGGATTCTCCCGTATTTCTCTCCGTGATCAAAGCACAATTTTCATGAAAAATAAAGGTGATTTCAAGTGACGAAGCTGCAATTCTCTGCATTGTATAGAAGGCGCTGCGTAAGCAAAGTGGGAAAATTTGAACTTGGTGAGAAAAAAAATTTCGATGCGAAGGGCTTGGGAATGACGCGAGCGCGGACAAGAAACAGATACTATTTTTTGGCCTAAACATGACAGCATGGATATCGAGTTACAGTTTCCGTGGGCAACAAGGTGATATTTAAGTTCAAAGATATTGACATTCTTGTCCTGTCTTGTTTTCAAATGGTGCTTTTGTTTGCGTTACTGGCTCAATTACAGGTCCATTGCTTATGTATTCATCACAGGTCGAGAAGCGTTTTTGATGTAAGCGTGCTATTTTTAGGTGTTGTTGATGATTCTTGGCCTTATAGCTGGAGACATTTGGAGATTAGTTGTTGCAGGTTGCTGCTCTGCTATGTATTACTCTTCGACCTGAAAATGGGGGAAGCACAGACAAACATATCTCTCTCTGTTTTTGAGTGTCCCCCCAAACAACACAGCGGGCATTGGCATACGGGAAGCATTTTCAGTCATTGGCTCATATGAATAAAGACTAGCAAATGCTTTTCCTTCTGATTTATACAGCATTGCCTAGTGCATTTGTATTGCAAAATTCAAGTAAAAGCATTTGTTTATCTTTATTCATATGACCCATTGGGTGATGTGCTTCAAAAAGTGTTCCGTCCGACACCAGAAAATTTTCACCATTCTTTTGTCTACTGGTGAAAGGCTGTTTCTTGAAACTCTACAGATCTAGGTATCATGGAGCTCTAAATCATGGCACTGGAAACTAATTGATCTTCTTTTTTTTTTATTAATCCTTTAAAGTCTGACAGCAGAAAGTAGTTTTGGTGTCGGACGGAACGATAGATTTTGCTGGTAAGCTCAATATTTTTTGATACCCTCCTTCAAATGAGTGTACACTGTACATCCCAGATGGAGAAACTAATAGTTAAAGGTCTATATTATCAAATACTACATTTGATTTTTGGAAAATCAATCGCACAAATCTGTGTGATCATTTCAAAGTTAAATTTTGCCACATTTTCTTGGGTGACCAATTTTGAAACACACCCCATTACACCTGGACTGCAGCAACTGGTAATCTCTTTATCGTTGCCAGTTTGTCTGTTTGACGCCTGTGTCATATAAAGAAATTCATCTGATCTGCATGTACACACAACTAGAAAAAAAAATGTACGCAGTTTTACATCAACCTCTGTGACACTACATGGAGTAATGCGTAAATATAAACCTGCTGACGGTACAAGGGGAACTCTGCAACCTTCGTCATCAATTCTTGTTAGGTAATCCCACCAGACCGAGGCTGCCATTTAACAGGAACAGTACTCCCTTATTCTCTTGTTTCACAAGAGAGGGGAACTGTTCGCATGGTTAACTGTGCGTGTCTAATTAAACGATGGTGCCGTGTAATTGAAAAAGGCAGAGAAAATCACGTCCTCTGCGGGGTTCCTTTTCTAATTTATACTTGCAACGGGCCGATGTTCAGTCACAGAAGATGTCATATATTACATCTGTTGATGGAAGACTTTGCTGGCGTTAGACGCCGCCTGTTAGCGGTCCTAGAACGACACAAAATTTGACACGGACAGAGCATAAAAGGAGCCCTGATAGACGAGTGGTTATCACGCCCACTCTGGAAGCGGCAGGTCCCGGGTTCGAGTCCAGCCCCGGGCGGTGTGGGATTTCATTCTCGGCTCTTAACGTCGGTCGCATGGGACGGTAAGCCGTATTGCCTTGTATTGTATTGATTTTATTTCTGAACATAAGATTTTACAAATATAACTTAGGAAGGGCTAAAGCCGAGGAATTTGTGGCCCTTGTACAAATAAAATTAGAAATTTGAAAAGATGGCGGAATATTTAGACAAAGGAAGGAAGAAAGAAACGAAATAGAAAAGTGAACTGGATGGCAGTAACCCGTCATAAATGACTGTGATGTTAAAAATGATGATAATTTACAACTGACCAAAGTGGACAAAGGAATGTAGATTTCAGTATACACATGTATTTACAAGCAGGGCTGGGCCACAGGCGGTGTCCGCCCCCGACGCTAGCGCCAGGCCGTCGTGCCTTGTAGGCCTACCTTGTTTCTTTGCAAGGGCAAGTAAATAACCCCATCCAAGTGAGGAACATAAAGATGGCCTCTTTCGTACGTACCAGGGCCAATATTGGGGAGGTTTCGAAATCAAACGGTAAACGCAAACTTTAACGACAACGGTACCGAAAATGCTTAGCAATATAAAATCTGGTGAATGTGTAGTATGAAAAATAACGTTGTCGTAAAGTGTGATGCTATGGCTTCAGCCCTGACGGAAAAAGCATATTAAAACAGAAAATAGAGCATAAAAATGTGTGGAAAATAGATAAAAATGACGAACGAGTATAAGCATTGGAATGGTTCCGACTTATATCTGCTGCTGCTGCTATAAAAAAATTATCTACCTGAATTCTTCGGTATGTGTATTCTTGCTGTTTTTAATTTAAGTTCTTAAAAAAGTGGGAAGAACGCATCTCTTTTACAACATTTCGATACAAACAGGCATGCATTCCATAATTAAATTAGAAAAAAACATGATTTTTTATTCCTTTGCTTAATTAAAAGACGATTTTTGTTTAAAAAACCGACACTTTGTTTCGCGGAGCGGATCAAGCTAGATTTTTATCGCAGAACAAAATTATTTTCGTGTCTTAAAGCTGAACTATCTAAAATCTACAAGGCCTGTGCGATCCGGGCGGGTAGAATAGGAACTACCACTACCAGACTTGTTCTTTAAAGGTGTTCTAGTTCGAATTGTAAACATTATGGTTTGTTTATTTACATGGTTGATTATAATAGTTATTTTTCCTCGGACAGGTGGCAGCACCGTGTATACCAAAACATTAATGTTATCTATTTTTATATCTATCTTGATAAATATTCTTGTAACTGAAATATATTTATGATTTTACGCTCAAAAACAAACAAAAAGTTGTGAAAGGCGAGATTTAATTCGATTTTATCTGATTTGTTA
>NMRB01003851.1:19853-35885 GCA_002633025.1 Notospermus geniculatus | reverse complement strand
ATCTCTAACTAACATCCTGGGATTACCGAATCTGTGAAAAAATATTAGTCCTGCAAAATGACAGGAAGTCCTGTAAAATGACAGGAAGTGCAGTATATCAACAGTACAGCCCGTAAATTTATGGTTAAAATTAAGAAGCTACCGTTAAACTACAGAAGCTCCGTCATTTTACAAAAGTACTTGTCAATATATCACGACACCCGTTATTCAACAGAAATATTTGTTTAACAAGAGATTATTTGGAGTATTTATGAATTACAGCACGATTCTGTAAAATATTTTCTGTAAAATCTTCTGTTTTTTCTAACAGTGTGGTGTGGAGTCAGACCCATTGGTTAGTGCACAGTCTGCCTTGGAGCATCCCCGTTTGACCGGTTTCCGGCAGGTAACCACTGGGGAGTTGCTCAAACTGGTAAATAGGTGTGCCACTAAGTCCTGTAGCTTAGACCCCATACCTACTTGGCTGCTCAAAGAGGTAAATGTCTTTGGTGCTATTTCGCCACTGATTGTTCAGGGTATAAACGAGTCACTTCAAACTGGCAAGGTACCTGATTCTTTCAAGAACGCGCTTGTCACTCCTATTCCCAAAGGAACAGGTCTTGATCGCAATGTGTTAAAGAACTATCGGCCAATATCTAACCTTCCTTTTCTCTCAAAGGTGTTGGAAAAAGTAGTTGCCGAACAACTCGTTGGCTACGTGAGGGCAAATGGTTTGGGAGACAGACTGCAGTCAGCGTACAAGTGTGGCCATAGCACTGAGACAGCCTTACTGAAGATCAAAGCTGACATGGATGATTCTCTCGACAGGGGGATGGGAGTGATTCTTATCCTTCTAGATATGTCGGCTGCGTTCGATACCATAGATCATGGTATCCTGCTAAAACGCCTTCAGCGCAGCCTTGGCATTGAGGGTAAAGCTCTGGAATGGTTTGAGTCGTACCTCTCCCTCTGGTCTCAGACGGTTGTCATTGATGGGCAGAAATCTCAGCCCAAGCCGCTCTTGTGCGGTGTCCCTCAGGGCTCAGTGCTTGGCCCACTACTTTTCTCCATTTATATTCAGCCACTGGGAGAAATAATTGAGGGCCACAATATGTCTCGGCATGGTTTTGCACAGTCAGTCGGCCACGGCAGCGATCGCAGCGCCATATGCGCCATTCTCTTGACACGAATTCACTGGCGGCGCCTAGCGGGAGAACGAGTTATGAAAACCCGCCATTTTCGATCTCTGTTCCGCCGAGAATACCGCTGTTGTGGTGGAATGAAACCCCCAACATACAACAGGTGTGTTGAGATGACATGCACAGCTTCACGTTCATACCTTGATTGTGAAAAATAACCACATTTTAAATAAATTATTACCAATCATCCACGGCCGTAAATTTTGGCAGCTTCTCATACGTGCCTCACGGAATCTGCACTCATTTGCGTGTTGACAAAATTTGGCGTCCGTAACTTTCGTTGTAGTTAGGATTTATCGAGATCTTTCACACATAAAAAAATTGAGTTGGTCACGTCGGCCTGTCGTCTGCACGATATCCCATAATAAGCCCCAAAAATCCAATAATTTCATTGATTATTTCTATTTTTAACTCGGGATTCCCATAATTCGTGACGTCATAAATCACGTGATCAAAGTGCACGTGCGTTGGTTTACATAATTTGCCTACCTGGCGGGAGAATGACGTACGAAAAGTAGCAAATTTGACTTTCGCGGGTAAAAAAATAAACAAACAAACAAACAATGCGAACGCGGGAATGCCCGTGTGAAATCATACTGATCAAAGACGGCTTGGAAGTAGGTTGCTGTAGCTTGGTGTTCGCTCCCTATTTGATGTAAAACCTCCAGTATTACCGATTTTTAATGGATTTTATGACAACGAAGTTTCTCGGACACGTGACGCAGACTTACTGTTGACAGGTTTTGTTCTTACTTGGCCTAGGCCTAGTTCCGCTAGGCATCCAAGGCCTAGCCTAGGCCTGCCCTAATCCACGCCTCTAGGCCTGGGCCTAAATGTAATCCATGAAGTATTGCCTTGTGGTTCACCTGCATTGAGGCCACACTGTGCCAAAATAAGCCATCTTCCTCTCCCCCGACGTAGCATGCCCAGTCCTGGCAAATTTGTAATGAAAAAATTGAGTTGCGTTGGCGTCGACTGCATGCACTCACTGCCCTTCTGTTACTGTTGTACGCGAATCACGTGACGACGCTAAAAACACGTGGTCTTTGTTTATGTTTTGACAGCTGGCTGCATTTCACGTTTGTGGGTCTATAGTATTTACGCCTATGCTCAGCGGCAGCATAAAGGCCCGTATGCACAGACGTTCCTCCACTCACACTTGAGTGTGAGGTCGACCTTTACCTATTGTTTGCAGGGTAGAATACAAAAGAAGATTAAGGTCGACCTCACACTCAAGTGTGAGTGGAGGAACGTCTGTGCATAGGCCTACGGGCCTTATATATAATATAGTGTGTGCTGTTTCTGTGTGAATGTCATGTCATAGGCCTGTGTCAGTGTGGGCACGTTGGACCCATCTATCTGTCCATGCTTGGAGGAATTATACTGTCAGTATAATTCCTCCAAGCTCCATGCAATTATAGTTGTACATACGATTGGCATGCACTAGGAAGGACTAGGCCTAAAGCCGGCCCTAGGCCTACCCATGGAGGTATAAAATTTATTTTATACCTCCATGGCCTACCCTTCCCCCCGGGGGACCACTCCCCATAAGTGTGTTGCACATCAGCGTACCAAAAAATGCGGGTAAAGGGGTGTTTTTCGAGCCGCATCGGCGGGTCCCGCGCTGGGTCGAATAAGCCCCATTTCACCCATAACCCCGCAAAAAGCCCACGGGAATACATAAAAAGACATTCTCACCCCGCCTTAAGCCCTCCCCTGCCTAGTGTGAGCCATGTGTCCTGCAAAAAGCCCTTTGAAACGTCTTTCAAATTACCAGCCATTTGGGGGTGGGGATTGCAGAGTAACCAGCTTTAGGGGGTGGGGATTGAAAAGTACCCAGCCGAAAGGGGTAGGGATTCAAAATTGCTGTTACCAGCTGAAAGGGGCTTATGAAAAAAGTGGAGTACACTGATGTGCAACACACTTTATGGGGNCCCCCCCCCCCCCCCCCCCGATGTACACAGTCCAATTTTTCATCCAATTTTCTGAATATGCTCAATGAAGGCATAGGCCTTCATGTAGGCCTACTCATTTTAGCCCCAATTATTAGATCCGGAAGCTAAATTTCCTAAAAATTGAATGAAAAAAAAGTGATCGTGTACAGCAGGCATGAGAGAAGAAGACAACAACAGAAAAATATGATACTTAACTTACTTTGACATGTATTTTTGTCCGAAATTGTTTTTTACAGGTTTTTCGCATTGAATCTACACATACAGTACATAGGTTTGTCACAGTGAGTGATAGATTGATTCTTCCCTCAATATTGACAGTTTTTTCACTTAAATATAGGCCTACCAGTCTTACGCTTGAAGGCTAACCAATTTGGTTCACAGATTTGATAAAATTTATCTTTCATGTAATATTTGTTCCACCAATTGAAAAAGAAGTTTCAATCCATCACTCAAAATGTTGTTGGTTGAGTTCATCATATTCCTTGGTTCTTACTTTATTGAAGTTGTCAGAAGGAAATCCATGTACATTTTATTGCGAAGTCATTTGAATACAAATTTGAAGACAAGATCAATGAAAAGGAAGGCATTTCGGAAGAAGAAACATCACATTTCACTGAGTAGGCCCACAATCATTTTGGTAATTTTGTTATCAGACATTTGCCTTACTCTTGTGAAGAACAAACATGACCAAGACATTGAATTCCATACAGATCATCATCATTTTCCCACTCATGCCACCGGACAAATGGAACACATGTACCACTCACTAACCAGTCAAGGTAAGTTGTGGTGGTCTGGTTGTTTGATGTTACTTCTGCTGGCTCTGGTGATGGTATTTTGTGCAACATCTGTTCTGATATTTGAAGTTACATACCATCTGTGTGATTTCCTAGCAGTTACAGTGGTACTGGATATCAATCAATATTTGTTACAAATCCCCTCATCACAGAAATGCAGGCAACCTGTCTCTTGTCAAGACCTGTCAGTACCTTCAACCTTTTCCACAGCAATCCGCTGCAGGAAAAGTGATTTGGATCATTATACATGGCCACTACAACTGGCTATTGGGGTGTACATTACATGTACCTTGTCTTTTTCGTTGGACAAGTGTAGTTATACATGTTCTGATTCGTCTAGGTTGTCGGCATTAGGCCTACTTGACATAACCCAACTAGTTCTGGCCATCCTGACCTTTACATACATTCAGTGTGTTGTAGGACACAAGTTTCCCATGGTGGTGGAGTCGATCCTAGAGAGCACAAGCCAATGGTTGTTATCTGTTTTCATTTACTTCAGAAATTGTAGAAGTGTCAGCATACATGTAGGCCTATCAGTTTTCAGTATGGTGTGGTTGGTGATAAACTCATTACCATTTGCCACTAACATACAACACAAGTACTGTCCCCTCATTGAGGATATGACTGCCACTGTCCTCTGGTTCTCTCTACTAACAAGGTCCAAGTTTTGCAGTGACAGAGCACCTTTGGCACACTTGGTTGTTAAGCTGATGACCAGGGCTTACTTCTTGTTCACAACCCCATCCGTCCTCCCTCATCATCTGCAAATGCTGAAGGAATTCATGGTAGTGCAGTCCATGTTATATCGTGAGATGTCTTCAGAGGACATGAACAAGGACGCAACATCAGAAACATCAGAGTCCACTTTAGATGAGAATCCACACAATGTGACTGCTCCTGATGTCACTGCTGAGACTCAGATTTCTGCACCCTCAGGCATGTCAGATCCAGTTTTTGAGAACAGTCTGTTTTTGCATATTTGTGGCAAGGTGTATACTTTTCACTCTGAAAATAGTACCATCACAGTTGATTACATTTACGACTTCATAGATAATGATTTAGGCATTCCATCATCACTGTTCACATTAGTCTCTTGTGGGAAAGTTCTCAAAACCAACCAAACCTTGACCCTCCCAACTACCACAAACGTACATGCTATGATTCTAGGCAAAGGTGGGAATCCAAGCGACGAATGCAGTGGTTGTCATAAGGTGTTTCAACTGACCCGTTTGTCGAACTTTGCAACCTTAACTGAAGCATGCAAGACCTGGTTGATTGACCAAAGACGACACTATTACTCTGACTTGTTCTGTGCTGCTTGTTACATGAGAATCGTGACTGAATTTCGCAAGAAACATGGATCAATGAGAGGGACAAAACGTTCCATTACACCTACTTCAACAGAACGTCAAACCTGTTCAACATGCTGTGGTGCACTGAACAGAAACTCCAAGAAAATCACCAAACTTGATCCTGCTCTCTTCAGTTGTGCAACCGAAACATTAAATCACAATGATACTGAACTGCTGTGTCAGAAATGTTTCGGTCAGTTGGAAAAGAAATGCAGGAGTGAAATGGCAAGTACCAGTTCCACATCAATAGTTGATCAGAGTAGTGATTCATGTTTGCCTGAAAGTCACTCTTCTGATGAATCTCACAATCAGTGTCTGTTCAGTACCCACAGTCATCTACCATCAGACTGCTCTGAAATACCTGGAGACGAATCTATACAGCTGATTAAGTCTTCTGTTCAGTTCAATGAACTAACCAAACTTTTCCCATCAGAACTGGATGCAGATATGCCTAGCCCACCTGAAATCCTGGTTTGTCCAAAGCATCATAATGAAATCCGTAAACGTAAGTATCCTGTAGTCTGCTGCCTGTGTTTAGGTTCCACTCGGTGGTCAAGCACTCCAAGACCTGTGACCGATTACACATTGGGTGTATTAGATAAATTCTGTCGCCAAAACAATGTGGAAATAGATCTTCATCCATTCAGTGTTCTCTGCATGTCATGCCGCAGGTTAACTTTAAACTACAACATTTCAACCAACTTGCAACCAATTGAAGACAAATGTCTTGATGAACTAGACAAAGTAGACAGGAAAAATGAGGACAACTACATCATGGTTTCAAGTTTACAGACGTCCTTACGACTGATTGAAACCTTTAGACAGGGCAAGGCAGTACTACTTTCAGAAGTCTTGACATGGTTTTCTGACAGCCTATTCGCACTGCGATTATCCGCCATGGATTCCCAGGAAGACACCACCACCCTTACTAACACACTGACTCGACAAGAGCAACGTTTGGCCCAGATCAACATTTTCCTCACATTAGGTGATGCAATGGTCACACATTAGGAAGAAGAGTGTCATGCTGTATCCTAGTGCACAAGACCTCTTTGATCCTTACAAGGCACTGCATGAAACTCTTTCCAAAGACAGAAATGGAGGTGACTGTGCATCTGAAAACAGCAGATTACAATCCAAAATCAAGAGACTGGAATCAGAATTGAAAGAATGCCAAAATCTGAGTTTAATTGACAAGGTTAAGAACATTTCGAAAGATCTGACGACTATGATTACAAAACAGTGTGAGGTAGTTCAAAAGAAATTTCAGAACAAAAGAATACAGGATCTACCTCAACTCACACTTGATGAAACCATCAAAATGCTAGATCCTATCTACTGGAATTTCATCTGCCTGCTGACCAGCAATCAACAAGAGAGGTCAGAATTCAGTAGGCATCACTTTGATTGGTCGTCACACCACAATATTGACATGAGTGAAGGCGCCTCGGACATGTCAAAGAGACGTATGTCGAGGCGCACATTTTTGGCATTCAGCTTACTCTTCACCAAAAATGAACAAACAAATGGCCTAATGACACTTCTATCTGACAAGATCAACAAGTACAGTTTATCAGCTGATCTCATGAATTTCTTCAATAAACTCGGTGTCTGCGTCTCCCACACAACATACAGGAGATTTGTTGAGAAAGTGAGCAAAAAGATGAAGAAAGACGGACCATCCAAGTTTCTTTCTCCAAACACTTTCACCATTTGTACCATCGACAACATTGACAAAGCCATGCCATGTGCATCTGTGAAAAGTTCAGATGAAAAAAGGCCTGCAATGCATGCCACAAGTATGTGCTTCATGCAACCAGCCCCACAGAAGTTCAGCACTTCATCTCCCTCCAATGGCAGATGTACAGCATGTTCCGGTGATTGTTCAACTGGTGAAAATGAATCAAACACCTTGTGCTCGAAATGTCAAGCCCTCTCCCTTGATGACGTCCTTGGAAAGCCAAGAGCAAGATCCATGGCTGAATCAGGACGCAGTAACAAAGAGAATGAGCCACACATCAAAGTCCCACCTATGATACCACGGTACACTGAGCGCAAGGTTTTGTCATTGGATGACTTTCAGGTCTCAACCACAGAACAAAGTGCCATCAACTCATTCACCACTGAACAACTGACCTATGCATTAGAAAGAACTGTGTATGCATCTGAGTTTACTGAAGAGGAAAAACAGCAAACATTACTGCCTGGCCTGAAATGCAAATTGTATTTGGAGCATTCAGGAGAGCAAGTTGAAAAGTCCAAGGTTGCTTACATTCCTCTTCTTTATAAACATGCAGATGACATAGACACAGTTGACGAATGCTTAGACATAATTCATGAACACGCAAGTCAATTTCAATCACCAACAGAACCCCTCATTGTCGCGGGAGACGCCAAAACCTATGAACATTTACAGTCATTGAAGCGGAAATATGGTGAACAGCTGGACTGGGTAATCCCGTTTGTTGGCGATTTCCACATCCTAATGAATACACAATCAGTTCTGATGAAAATTTTTCGGGATGCAGGATTGAAGGAGTTCAGTCAAGATAATTTCAAGACTGAATTTTATCAGCAGAAATTAAAGGAATGTTCAAAATTCAAGACTGAGCACCATTTCTTTCTCCAGATCTGGGAATCCCTGTATCAATATCAAATTGAAACATTCATGAAATGGAGGCAAAACAAGTCCGGGAATGTTGATATCTGCAGTAGGGTTAAGGAATGCATCAGTTGCTTGGATACTCAGAAGACATCAAACTTCTCGGATGTCTCCGATTTCCTTGAAAGACAAACCAATTTGGAATCCTCAATCCTGGAATTTCAAGCTGAATTCAATGACTTCAGGAGAATCATGTGTGAAAAGGATAAAACATTCAAATTTTGGGATGGCTTTGTCCACACACATGTGTTTTCTTACTCATTGGTTTGTGGTTAGCAACCCGAAGTGGGAATTGGGACCTGCGTTTAGGTTGTTTGAAGAATCTGGCCCCCCTCTTTCATGCTTATGATCGCCCAACATATGCCAAAATTGTGGTTCAACATTTGGCTGATGTCGCCAGAATGCCACAATCCTTGTTGGACATCTTTAGGGACGGTGGGTTTGTCATTAGCTTGTCTGGAACTCCGTTTGCATCAGTAGCACTTGATGAGGCCCATGAAATGACAATCAACAAAGACCTCAAGAACTCCATTACAGTTGCCTACGAAGACTACGTTGTTGCTAAATCTGAATATCTTCCATACCGTGCTGTCCTCCAACTGGCACTGGATAGAATGTTCATGACAACCAGAAAGCCTGTCAAACAAAGGGATTTATCCAGAAGTATCATCATGACAGAAGAAAGAAATGTTCAAAAGTACAAAGGGAAAATAACCCAAAGCAAGGCTTTTGAAATGCCAGTTGAAAACAGTGATCACCTTGTCCAGCTGTACACCAACATTCCAGCATCCATACCGTGCTATCCTCCAACTGGCACTGGATAGAATGTTCATGACAACCAGAAAGCCTGTCAAACAAAGGGTACATATCAGTTATGAGTTATGACAAAAATATCTATTTTTGGTTATGAGCAATTGGGGTCAAGTCATTCCGAAGCTGCAGGACTTGTTGAATGAATTTTGTGTTGTGCAACCTGGTGGCCATATTGGATGTCCGATCTCACCTGCACATATTGTAAAGGTCATCTAGAGGGAACCACATAGTCATTTGAGCGCTCTGGGTCAAAACGTTCATCAGTTATTGCACATTTGATGATTTTTGTGTAACGCCATCTGAGGTACACCTCGAAGTGTAATACAGGCCTACTCACCTGGGTAGAAGTTTCCACACAATTACTCGGCTTGCAATGTTATCATGAATGTGATATACCATCCTCTGAAAAGAAAAAGTAATTCAACAATAAACAGGTTGAATTAATTAAATCTTCAGGAAGAGCTAGATAAGAACCAGGCCAGCTACCCTACCATTTAACAGAAATCTCAACCTCAATCATAAATTTGGCTGACTTTTCAATTCGGGTTAGGGACCTTGTCCAAATTTCGCACACATTCGCACTGTGCGAATTCTGGGCGAATTTAACCTGTCCGAAATTGTTGCGAATTTGTATAAAATCGCACAGCAAAATTTCGCCTCAAATTCGCCCTCCGCANAAAAAAATTCAATGCCGTGCCGGTCCTTGGTTAATATGATCTTCGGTGAACAGGATGTGAATGCACTGGGTTCAGTTGGGGTGAATGTGAATTAGGCCTAAAAAGCAATGTATCCTGAATGGATTGTTTGTTCATATCGGCTAGGCCATTCGATATTCTGTTTGTTTTGTCGAGAATTTCTGTGTCACGTGTCACTTGAATGAATGCTTAGGCCTAGGCTAGGCCTAGCTGGTCACATTCACCACTTGCTTCCAATCTGTGCTGGCGATAAAATCGCCGGTAGAAACCAGGTGATTTCTCGGGGCTACTCCAATCTTCTGCCATATCTGCCATTACTGTGCGTGAATGGGGCCGGGTTTGATGCATGCCATGTGCTTGGTATCATGAGAGCACAGTCTAGCGGTAGCTTCAATCTTGACACTAGAGGGTCTACCTCTAGTATCGTTCGAAGGTAACCATCTTGAAAAGTAGTCCAGCGGAGGATTAAAAGGAGGAATATCTACCAATGTGATCAGGCTCCTAATGGTAACTCCGTTAGGAGGAGTGATGCGGTCAAACATGGCGGCGACTTCTCGATGACAGTGTCTATTTGTGTAACATAGTTGAGAAAATCGGCACTGTTGTAGAGTTTGCTATAAATCATGGTGACCAGGTGGCGAGGTTGATCACTGTAAACCTGCAGACCAAACTGAAATAAAAACTCGCCAATTCGCCAACTCGCCACTCGCCAATTCGCCACCTTTTGTCACAACCCTTTCAATTCAGGATGCATCACTGCACATAGGCCTAGACAGACTTTCTGCTTTATTTCATTCTTTTATGATCTGTGATAACACTTTTTAGGCGACTTATAGACCTATTAGGTAGCCCTAGGTAGTAGGCTGGGTCCAGAGTAGGGCTAGGTCATGTAATCATGCGCCAAGGTCAGATGGGACTCACAAGGAGTTCTTAATAAAATCGCCGTGTCTATGGTTTGGGGTGGATTGTGAAGGCGCCGTTGATATAATTAATGAAGTGAGTGTCATTTGTAGGGGCAGATATTAGGATGTATATGTCATTTCATCGATTTGCACGAATCTGGCTATTCTGGGCGCATTGATACAGAGGCCTATTTTTCGTGCGACTTTAAGTGACGGCAGAGGCAAATTTCGCGTCTTTCACGTCTCGCGAGATTTCTCGAGACACAAACATTAGAATTTTTCTTTAACCTCCCTAACAAAAGTTTAGTGTCCTCCCTAGAGCTGTGTGCAATTTCATTAAAATTGATTAGGCCTATTTCCTTCGGGTAGATATTGCGTGGCGGTTCGGCCTCAAATGTACACGAAATGTACAGGCGGTGTATTACTGTACTTAGCCCAGAGGGGGGGGGGGGCAGGCCAGCCCTTTGGCGGAAATCATGAATTAGCCTAACTTAATTATCAAAGAGAGCATAACCAGTCTACACCATCACACGGTAATGCGTGACTGAACATTCACCTGTACAAAAACTTTTAACTTCTTTAAAAAACTTTTAATTGAAAAAATCGGCCATATTCATGTTCAACACACATAACTCGATATAGGCCTAGGCCCCTAGGCCTATTCAGCATGTTGAATGTTCAGGAACAATTTTAAGTTTTTCTTCAATGCTGAATTTGTACACAATTCTGGAAAAAATGTAGGCCTATGACGTCGATGTGGTCTCACAGTACAGAATCACGGTATACCGTGATGGTGTAGGCCTAGGCTAGACTGATAACAGGCCTCCTAGCTAGGCCTAGACAGTACCTAGGCCTAGGCCTACGTAGGCGTAGTAGGGGAGACCGGGGCACATTGAGCCACTTTTTAAATTTTGGCCCCTGGACGTTTTGCTTGTGTTGATTGAGCCATCCTAACACATCCATCATCCAGTTTGGTTTGTTGGCTAACTATTGCCATTGAATGTTTTGGGGTTTTGTAATAATAAAGCAATGAAATGGGCAAGTGAAAAAAAGAATTTTTCTGGCTCAACCTGCCCCGCTACCGGGGTAGTTTGAACCATGCAGTGGGGCACATTGAGCCACTCAATGAAATAAAATAATTAGGCACGAAAACTTATTTAAAACCATAAAATAGTTTACTGAATGAACAATATGAAGAAGTTGATTTTTAACAAGGCCTACTAGCCCCAAATTTTGAATTGGTAGTAACCATGGCAACTGAGCACTGAAAATAACATTTAATGCTCCTACCTTCCAATCAAAATCCTCCACTACCACGAAGTCGCTTGTCATAGACTACATTGGAATAAACTGGAATCAGTTCCTCCTATAAACAGTCTTTTGGTCATAGGCCACTGATCTAAACACAATTTCAATTTAACCACTAGTGTATTGCCAAGTTCAATGTGCCTCGGAATGGAGGGCTCAAACTGCCCCGGCAACTATTTTATTACAAATTTGGCCTTGTTAGCTTCATGCATGAATCCACATCACTGACAGTTTCCACACAGGAGTACAGTTCCATGTTGCTTTTAAACGTTAATCACTTGGACCTACAGCCCCTCTAGATACTTGACAGCTATCTGAATACCAAAAAACTGATAAAGTCACTTTTTAGGCCTCAATTATTTGAACTGTGATCAATCAAAACTGGTACCACAGAATTTACATGTGGTATTCTGGCAAGGTAGCTTACCAACTGAGGTCTCTTCAGTAAAAAGGTGAAAAGTTATCCTGCATCTGTTAAAAAATTATTTAGGGTGGCTCAATGTGAACGTATGTTCAATGTGCCCCGGTCTCCCCTACCGTAGGGCATGTAGGCCTACGCCTACGTCATGACGTGTGCATTGCCAGAGTCTGAATGAACAGATGAATGAATGAATATGATGCATGCACTGCACGTACACTCATGCACGTGCCCCGTCATGAAATTTGAATTTGACCGTCGGGCATTTTTTGGCGCCAAAACCGCCAAGCAGCAAACGGAACGATCAATCGCATCGATCCGATGTCGGCTGATTCGATTTCGAATGGCTAGGCCTAGGCTTATTTACGTGTCATATAAAACCTACCCTGATTCGGTTGTAGGTGCTACCGTCAGCTCAGGTAGAGCAGAACTTCCACTTGTCCCGTCGGTGGTGCGCTGTCTTCGTCGTCGTCTTCTCCAAGCTGGCGTGCTGCAGGCACAGGTCATCCCTTGGGTGCAATCGTTCGACCCAACGTGAACAATTGCACCGTCGAACTTACGATCTACTCGCTTTACACGTCTGAAGAGTCGCTTGCTGTCGATACCGGGGTACGAAAAGGTAGTGTGCTGGTCAGGTGCTAGTTGTAACGTTTCATTATTCAAGAATTTCATGATTGAAGCAGAAAAAATCACCGAGGTGACGCCAGGGTTCGCCATTTTGAATTGGGAACTGACACAGCCTGACCGGGATTCTTCGGAACAGTTCGCGCGCTAGGACAGCGGGGTGATCTCACCATGGGTAGAAAAAAATGCACTCATTTGCGTGTTGACAAATGAAAAGTGTTGAGAATTGCAGTGTATAATCTTAATAAACTTTTACACCATATATGACTGTTTGGTGTTGGTCTCTCCAGTGAATAACTCACAATTGCATTGAGAAAGTGGGAAACCCCCTCGGGAAAATCTTCATTTCGGACATGACCTGTGTGTTCAGATCGGCGATGTGGAAATATTTTGCAAATTTTGAGTATGTTTGGGGTGTCAAAAAAAAATTAAAAGTGTTCTTTATTTTTCCTTCCAATTTAACTTCATTTCGTCGGCGAACAGAGGCATAGGAACCGATTTCCGATCGAGAGCAACATCGCCGCCGTTGAGTTGACAAAATTATGTTAATGAGGTAAACAGGACGTCACGGTGTCAAGAAAATGACGCTCCAATCGGGGGCGTGGCCGACTGACTGCAAACAAACACGCGTGATCACGTCGTGATCTCGACGTCGCCACGGTCGTTGTTGAGCAGTACGACGTCATAGCAACGGAATAAATTACTGACGTCATCCCGCCGCATAAATTAGGGAAATTTTCGCCTAAAATGCCCCAGAACTCGGAAAGCGCCGAACAAATTTCAAAATCGCGTCACTGGTCTCTACATGTAGATAATTGTACACTGCAGACTCGGTGCCGAGTTTGAGGTTGGTACGATTAGCGGTGTTTGAGGATACGTTCACGAAAAAAAATTGGAGAGACACATAGAAAGAAACCCTGAGAAATCAATATGACCTCCACACTGCGAGAGTGTGTGGAGGTCATAACTAGTGCCCGCCGGGCAATATCTTTCGGATGTCTCCCTTTAACTGTGTGTTAGATATGGCATTGCCGAAAGTTACAGCAGCAAGGTGTCGAGGTGATGCTGCTGAAATTACAAGTCATCGGCCTACGTACAGAGTCGTGGTAAGAAGTTCACATGGGTGTGTTTCAAAAAGTGTTCCGTCCGACACCAAAAATATTTCACCATTCTTTTATCTACTGGTGTCAGGCTGTTTCTTGAAACTCTACAATATTCATGTCAGATCTAGGTACCATGGAACTCCAAATGATGACACTGCAAACTGATTGATCTACATGTATTAGCCCTTTAAAGTCTGACAATAGAAAGAAGTTTTGGTGTCGGGCGGAACGATAGATTTTGCTGGTAAGCTCAATATTTTTGACACCCTCCTCCAAATAAGTGTACACTGTACATCCTAGAAGGTGAAACTAATAGCTAAAAAGGTCTAGGCCTATATTATTGATTACTATATTTGATTTTTAGAAAATCAATGGCACAGATTTTTGTGATCATTTCAAAGTTGAATTTTGCCCCATTTTCTTGGGTGACCAATTACACCCATATAAACCCAATCATAAAGGAATCAAATATAAGGTTCAGCTTTTTATGTACAAATTTAGCATGTTATAAATGTGGACAATGTTCCTTACACTTCAAGAGATTTTCATTTTGACTTTTCCATATGATAGGCAAGACCCTCTGCATGTTTAGTGGACATTTTTTTTGAATTCCGACAAGCTGAGCTTTTGATACAATTACAAACAGGACTGGGTTAATGAGAATCCCACGAACCATCATGTGGCATGGTACATACATTTGCACGTGGTGGAACACTAAATGGCGCTGAAAATAGCTCTGTTTGTCCTTAGCAATGGAATTCAAGGCATCAAGTTGACAGTTCTTGTACCCCACCACCATAAAAAGTCAGCATTGTCAAGATTTAGGGGCCGTTGCGCATGCGTACTTCATAAGTTGAAGCTCCCGCCTATTGGTGCAGCCAAAATTCGGGTAATGAGAGACATCTGGTGGCAACACGTGAAGTGTATCCCTCACTTACTTCATCGTTCGCAGTTAAACCTTTATGTTTGATTCCTTTATGATCCAATGGATTTATAACATAGAAAAGAATTGTCCCTGGACACAACTCGTCTAAAGGCACTGGGCCGTATTCAAAAAGGGTGATCATCGCGCGATTAAGGGTGTTCAGCCTAATCAGCGTACAAATTCTGCATTACACAGGTTAAAGGCTGTATGGTGCTTCACCAGAGGCGTTTACCCGCAGGATAATCACACGCGTCTAACTATCCTGCGTCTAAGTCCAAGAGTACAAAGGAAATGTTGAACGATCAGGCAGGCTTAGAAGGTCGAGGATTTTTTCCATACACCATCGTCATTAGTTCCTCATTTGCCGCTAGGAGCGCTGTACAACCCTACCAAATATGGATAATATATGCGAAATCTTGGAATTCCCATGAAACCGGGAATCCCCGGGTTCTTCACAGTTTCCTTCAGGCACTTAGTTAATAAATGGTCCTGACCGCAAGACACAGTGGCAGTTAACGGAATTGAATGTATCCCAGATTTTTTTCATGGGTCACGAACGGATTGTATATTTCTGTTTATGTTCAGTCTTTCTTATCTTGGTCAGGTTGATTTGTAGGTGCCATGCCCTTCATCCTTTTTATTAATGGGTCGTATCAAAAATGCGTATGCATAAAAACGAAGCATTTACTTCTAGCAAAAGCAAAAGGTGAAAGCAATTGCTTGAAGCCAAAAGGAAAAGTAAAAGCAATTACTTGGTTTCATATGCATAATCTTTTACTTCTACTTCAAAGCAAATGTTTATACTTGACAAGCATTTGCTTGTTTACCAAAGGTTCTACAGTTGGAGCAATTTCTCAGTATTATGCATATGAATTCCAGCATTTGCTAGAAAGGAACAAGTAAATAGTAAATGCTTTTTCTAATAGGAATTGCTTTTTAGCAAAAGCATTTACTTTGGATTTTATGCATACAGATGGAATTAATTGCTTCAATTTTCAAGTAAAAAGCTTTTGCTTTTCTTTATGCATATGGACCAATGTCCCAACAAGAGGCCCATGGGCCTTGCGCTCAGCTGACTATGACCTGCCAACTCAAGAGGCTGAAAGAGTGGAAATGAGATACAAGTACGAATAATGTGCCTTTTTAATGGTTAGCAAGCAAAGCGTTCCTCGTGGAAATCAGTTCAGTGGAAAGGGGTTAATATCACTTTGTGAATCGAAAAAGATATCTTATCAGACCATTTTGGGTAGGAAGGGGTTAATATCTCTTGGTGAATCAAGATAGATGTCGTATTGCACCC